>APFE030831243.1:0-18174 GCA_000404065.3 Pinus taeda
TGTCATAAATAAGATGATCCATGTGGAGTTTGGCCCTAGTTGCCAATTTTAATAGGTTTGCGGGTGGATTGATCAAAGCAACCAGACCATCCCGAGAGGGAGCTTCGAATTGTGCAGGGTCTTGTATTCATCACACACAGGATTGGAAGGCCGGAGATGCCACTCCTAAGCAGGTTTGAAAATTACCAAGGAAGTTAAGTTCATAATGGGGGCAATTTGTGTTCAAGACCAAATCCACTCCCTTGATTTTAGAAGGCTATATCGAATTAAGAAGGTGTCAATTTCACGCTCCAACAAGGATGAGGTAAGTGAAGCCATAGGTATAATCGAAAACCACTTATTAAAAAATCTAAGAACTTTTTATTTTCTGCAATTAGTACATGGTAAATTAGCTTGCTGATTTTTAATTGTTTATTTATTTAGCAAGCATTGCCTTCGAGAAAATTGGCAAATTGCTAAATCTAACTAAGGATAGGTACTTTTCAGTGTATTTTACACTTGCATCAAGTTGATCTATCTTGCAAGTCTGAAAATTACTTGTCTGTAATAAATTAAATCTGCAATAAGGGAGAGGTTTCAGCCATTCAAGTGAGTTATCCTATCACCTAATCTCTTTCATTTACTTTACTATACTTAAATTCAACATTTCTTGTGTTTAGAGTAAATTTTAGATAATTTCCAGCCATATTTATAATATATATCTAAATTTGGAAGTTTTTGGGTGAATTTATTAAAAGGGTTTCATGCAAAATTTTGGAAAGTAATTTCTAGTTTGTTGGAATTCAGTTTTCAGGCTTGAGGGTCACTTGGAGAACGCACTGAGGGAGACCAGTTAGTTCAAAGAGAATTTGAACCAGTGGTCTGGTGAGCAGTTAGGAGGCAACAAGTACGGAACAGAGAGACGGGATCAACCACTAGAGATCAGCGCTGAGGCAGGAGAGGCAGATGCAGGGCATTTCAGGCAGATGCAGAGGCAGCAGGAGACTGTGCAATCATTAATTGGCCCTGCGTGGGTGATGCAGAGAGGCCCAGGGCTGACACAGTCAAGCAGGGGCTGACGCAGAGGGTCTGAGAGCCACGCAGAGGTCAACTGGGTTGACGTTGGGTTTGGGAGAAGTGCTGGAGAAATTTTTCTCTATGTGGGTAAGCCAATTTGGCAACCTGTTGTATTGAAGACTTGCTGAGTAATAAAAACCTCTCTTGCTGCACTGGTTTTCCCACACTGGGTTTTTTCGGGGACTGTTGTCCAAAATAACTGTGTCAATGTGTTGATTCTTATGCATATGTTTGTTTTTGTATTACGGTGTGATATCTGTAGCAGTATTTATTTTAGTGTTTATTGAAGTAATTTCGTAAATAACTTATTGTGGAATAAGTCGAAAAAATAAATCAGTTGCTGCAGCGATAGAATTTTCACATGGTATTAGAGGGGGTAATTAGAGACAGGAAGGGAAAATTAGTTATGGGTCGAGACCACGATGCAGAGGCATCCACGTCAGGGGAATCACACAGATTTTCAAAATATTGCAGAAGAGAAAGAGATTTCAATTTCTCTATGTTAGCTTCCAGGTTGGAAGAAGAAGTGGCATGTATGACTAGTGCTGCATCATCAAAAGTATGGTATATAAACAATGGAGCCTCGTGGCATATGACGGGAATCAGGGAGTGTTTCTCAAAATATCGTGAAGAGAAGATGAACTTTCAGATCACCATGGGGAACAAGGCAAAGTGTAGTCCAGTAGGGAAGGGTACCATAGTCTTTCAGACAGAATCGGGAGAACGGTTCCATGCTACAAATGTGCTGCATGTACCATGATTGGGGATGAACTTACTTTCCGTGTCACAACTACAAGGCAAGGGCTATGACGTCTACTTCATCAAGGAGAAGGTATACGTCAAACACCCACTTTGGAAAAAGAAAGTGCAGATCGGGATCAAAAGTAATCGGTTGTATAGATTACAACTAGAATCACCAATGGCACTAATAGGCAGTCACAGAGACGAGGACTTGAACGAACTATGGCACAAAAGAATGGGTCACTTGCACCATGGAGCTCTGAGAATTCTCAGGAGCACTGTAACAAGAGTTTCGGATCTGAGTACGGAACGGGATGATGTATGCAGGGGTGTGCTCTAGGAAAGTATGCCAAAGCAACATTTCCTAGGAGCAAACACAGGGCCAAGAGTGTACTAGGATTGATACACTTAGATATCTGCGGACCTATGTTCGTTAAATCTCTTAGTGGTGCCGAGTATTTCCTTACCTTCATTGATGACCACTTAAGGAAAACTTGGATTTATTTTTTGAAAACCAAGGATGAGGTGTTCTGTTGATTCAAGGAGTTCAAGGCTCTGGTGGAGAATCTGACTGGGAAGAAAATAAAAGTTTTGTGCTTAGATAATGGTAGAGAATGTGTTGGTAAGGACTTCACTGATTTTTGCACTAAGGAGGGCATCAGAAGAGAGTGGACAACTCCCTACAATCCGGAGTAGAATGGGGTAGCAGAAAGAAAGAATAGGACTATTGTAGAAGCAACTAGGGCCATGATGTATGATCAGGATATGCCAAAATTCCTGTGGGCGAAAGCATGCAACACAACAGTCTATGTTCAGAACAGGACTCCTTATCGGGCATTGGGCAAGATCACTTCAGAGAAAGTCTTCACGGGGAAGACACCTGAAGTCAGTCATTTCAGGATATTGGGAGTTTAGCATATTGCCGCATACCCGAGGAAAAGAGGAAGAAGTTGGATGAGACTGCGGAAAAGGGATATCTGGTGGGATATAGCGAGAATGCTAAGGCATATAGAATCTATCTTCCAGGGAGCAAGAAGGTAGTAGTACAACGAGATGTAAAGTTCATGGAGGACAGGGCTTTCAGAAGATCTCGCGAGATGCCTTTCGAGGAGCAGTCGAAAGAGGAGCCGTTGGTTAAGCCTCTTCAACCAACAAAAGTAAAGAATTCTTCCTCAAAACAGGAAGATTCTCAGGATGAGGAGGAGCAAACAGAAGCACCTGCTGGCAGAGGAAGAACTAGCAGGGAACTTCGTCAGATTCTGCGAGATGCAGAAGACTTCATCGGTGGGCCAAGAAACAATAAGAGGGAGCAAAAACAACTAGAAAGATATCAGGCATTAGTAGCTCAGGATGGAGAGCTTGCCAGTTTCAAAGAAGTAGTTCAACATCAGGTTTGGCTAGATGTGATGGTAGAGGAATTCAACTCCATAATGTTAAACAATGTCTAGGAGGTGGTGCCAAGGTCTCAAGACAGATCAGTGGTAGGTTCAAGATGGATCTACAAGATCAAATACGCTGCAGATGGTAGTGTTGAGAAATACAAGGCTAGGTTTGTGGCTAAGAGGTATGCTCAAAAAGAAGGGATTTACTATGAGGAGACCTTCACCTCGGTAGCCAGGTATACATCCCATTAGGACCGTGATATCTCTTGCAGCCCAGATGGTCCATCCAATGTTTTAAAACTCTGACTCCGACTCCAACTCGGCCGAGGGTTGACTCCGACTCCGACTCGGCCGAGGGTTGACTCCGACTCCGACTTGACTCGGTATCGACTCGGCCGGCTCGATTTCAATGACCCGGTCGTTGTAAAAAATACATTAAATATTAATTTTTTATAAAAATACATAATTTCAAATATTTTCATTCATGTTTCCAAACACACAGCGTTAGAATATAGATAGAAGACAACATATGATCAAAGTAGGCTCATGAATATATCCATTATATCAAAATGGCACCCAATGCATTGTCCAATACATACACGATGATGATATAGAGATCAAAACAAAAACACATAACCAAGGAGGCTAGAAATGGCCTCTACAATAAAAGTCTGTGACCGGTACTACTGGCTATTGTTAGAGTTGCCAACATCATTTGGCTCAGTGTTACTTGGGAGCAGGAGCGAAAGCGGGGAGTGAGAGCGACATTTTCAGAAGCTCCCGGTTTGGGAGCGAATCCCGAAGGAGTTCGACAACCAATGTCACTAACATCAAGGTACATAGAGGGATTGGTGCTCTTGATTAAATACGAGTTCCATACCCTAATACATGACAAAATTCAATGGAAACATTGGAATCCCCCAATCCTAAAATCCTGAAAAACTGATAAGTCTGCTGGATTTTGAATGAAATCTAAAATTCCACTTTCTCCATATGAAATCCAATGAGGCTGGAACCACTCTCAAACATCCTGAGTCATTTCATGGTAGTGTTAAAAATTTAAGTAAAATGATGAAAATGAAGATTAAGGAGAATGTCACTTTTACTTCAAGAATCTAACATTACCATGAATAGCATATCAATACTAGGGATCAGAGTCAAACAGGGAAATCCATGAGTCAAACAGGGAAACCTAGGGAGTCCTCAAAAATAAAAAAAAGAGACGTTTTTTTGGGTTCACTGGTTGCTGTACGTAACCCGGTCGGGTTGATATGGACTCAGCCGGCTAGGTCTAAAAACACTGGATCCATCAGATGGATGTCAAACGACATTTCTGAACGGGGTAATAGAAGAGGAGCTATACATTGAACAACTAGAGGGCTTTGAAATTCTTGAGAAGAAGTCTCATGTATGCAGATTGAAGAAAGCATGGGCTGAAGCAAGCACCGAGAGCATGGTATGGTCGAATAGATGGCTACTTGCAGAGGATGGGATTTGTCAAGAGTGACGCGGATCCAAATCTCTACTATCTGGTTGTAGAGAATGAACTGCGAATCTTAGTATTGTATGTGGATGATCTCTTTTTGACAGGATCATCTAGACTAATTGGGGATTGCAAGAAGAATCTAGCCACAGAATTCGATATGAAGGATTTGGGACAAATGCACTACTTCCTAGGGTTGGAAGTTTGGCAGCAGAAGGGAGAAATATTCCTTGGGCAAGGAAGTTATGCTATAGAAATCTTGAAAAGATTCGGGATGGAGGACTGTAGACCTATGGCTATGCCAATGATCACCAACTAGAAGAAGATTGATGTTTCAGAAGACAAGGATGTCGATCCCACCCTATATCATAGGGTCCCTGATGTATCTTGTCAACATTTGCTACGCTGTAAACACCCTTAGTCAGTTCACGATGGAACTAGAGAGGGCACAATGGGCATCAACCAAACATGTTCTCAGGTATTTACAGGGAACAATTGATTATGGGCTCTTGTACACTAAAGGTAAGGATATCAGTTTGAGTGGATTTACTGATGTAGATTGGGCAAGAAGTTCAGTGGATTGGAAAAGCACCTCTGGTTACTGTTTCAACATTTGGATCAAGAATGGCCTCTTGGTGCAGTAGGAAACAGAAGGTTGTGGCTCTGAGCTCCTCTGAGGCAAAATATATGGCAACAAGCACAGCTTCGTGTGAGGCCATATGGCTTAGAAAACTACGGTGAACCTATTCAAAAAGAATATGGAGGCGACCAGGATCATGTGCGACAATCAGAGTTGAATCAACCTATTTGAGAATCCAGTGTTTCATGATAGGTCGGAACATATTGATATCCGGTGTCACTTTGTCAGAGACTGTGTCCAACGAGGAGCTGTATAGTTGAGCTACACTCCTACAGGGGAACAGGTGGCGGACATCTTCACCAAGGCCCTTGGAAGGACAAAGTTTGACTACTTCAGGGAAAATATGGGGATGGTGAAGAACCCGTTTCACAAGTAGAAACGGGAGTGATAACATCACATATGCAGAGGGAGTTGCAGTGGGGATGCGGTGTTGGGAGAAAGGACCAGCAACACCATAGATGCAGAGGGAGTTGTCGTACATATGCAACAGTGGTAGTGGCGGAGCCATGGGCAGCAGTACAGGATGCAGTAGTGCAAAGGATGATGGGCAACAAGACTAGCATTAGCACAGGGACCGATGCCGTATGATCAGGGTGATGCTCAGTGAGGAGTATTGCTAGAGCATAGTCCTCACTAAGAGGGAGTGTTGATTTGAGGTAGCATCAGATGTGTTCTAGCCACGAAAATTGGTGGAGAGGCTAAGGCACATGAGATATCCAATACCGAGAAAGGGTTTGGGCAGATTCTAAATAGTTTGGGAGATATTAAAATAATTAATATTTTTAATGAAGTCCCTAAGTCTAAGCTCAGGGAAAATAAAATACTAATATTAATTAATATAAAATTGTGTTATAATGGCCCAAAAGTCATGGATCAAGCCAGATCTAATCTTAGCCATTGATTAGGGACTTAATCTTGGTAGTGGATTTGTCAATGAGAAAAGTATAAGAGGAGGCTCGAGGGTCACTTGGAGAACACACTGAGGGAGACCAGCCAATTCAATTTCTGGAGCGGGGTTAGCTGAGAAATTGAATTAGTGGTCTGGTGAGCAGTCAGGAGGCAACAAGTACAGAACAGAGAGACGAGATCAACCACTAGAGATCAACGCTGAGGCAGGAGAGGCAGACGTAGGGCATTCCAGGTAGATGCAGAGCCATCAGGAGACTGCGCAGTCATTAACTTCGCCTGCATGGGTGACACAGAGAGGTCCAAGGCTGACGCAGTCAAGCAGGGGCTGACACTGAGGGTCTGAGAGCCACACAGAGGTCAATCGGGTTGATGCTGGGATTGGGAGAAGTGTTGGAGAATTTTTTCAATTTGTGGGTAAGCCAGTTTGGCACCCTGTTGTACTAAAGAATTGTTGAATAATGAAAACCTCCCTTGCTGCACCGGTTTTCCCACACTGGATTTTTTCGGGGACTGTTTTCCAAAATAATTGTGTCAATATGTTGATTCTTGTGCATATTTTTGTCTCTATATTACGATGTGATATCTGCAACAATATTTATTTTACTGTTTATTGAAGTAATTTCATAAATAACTTATTGTGGAATAAGTTGAAAAAATAAATCAGCTGCTGCAGTGATAGAATTTTCACATAATTTCTGAGTCTTGTTGGAAAATTAGGATCCTTGTCATTAATATCACCCTCTAAGCATTATATCTAGAGGTATCTTTGTCATTACCTCTAGATTTGTATAGGGATCTTTGTCGTTAATATCACTCTCTAAGCATTAACATAAGATAGAAAAAACATAGCATGTCAAGTCAAGATTTTGTTTGAGTGATGAGTATATTTTAGTAGGGTCATGATAGATGAGTTCGACAACCAATGTCCCTAACATCAAGGTACATAGAGGGATTGGTGCTCTTGATTAAATACGAGTTCCATACCCTAGTACATGACAAAATCCAATGGAGCAATTCCCCCAATCCTGAAATCCTGAAAAAATGATTACTCTGCTGGATTTTGAATGAGATCTAAAATTCTACTTTCTCCATATGAAATCCAACAAGGTCGAAACCACTCTCAAACATCCCGAGTCATCACATGGTAATGTTAAAAATTGAAGTAAAATGATGAAAATGAAGATTAAGGAGAATGCCACTTTTATTTTAAGAATTTGACATTACCATGAATCACATATCAATACTAGGGCCATATGTTTGATCATTAGGCTGCCCCACTAAAAAATTATTGTTTCTTTGAAAGAAAATTGCGTTTGGATTGTTTTTGCAAAAAAGGCTAGGGAGCGAATTTCGGGAACACACTTTCGGGGTCACTCCTGCAGGGAGCATGCTCCAGGAGTTGCGGGGGGGGGGAGCTGCTCCCCCACAACCTTGATCAAGATTGACCCTCATACCTTTCCACCCCTAGACTTGCAATCTGGAAGTGCATTAGGTACTTGTAGGGTGGTTATTATGGGATAGTTAGATTATTGTCTTTGCATTTTTTGCAGGCTTTACAATCTGCTACATAGGACAACAAATTATTTTGACTTGTAACTCTCTAACCGATACCTCAAATTGAAAAATAATTGCATATTTGGTTAGATTATTATCTGTAGACCAAATTCCATATGTCACACACCATAGATTTACTGTTTTGGTCCTACTAAAATTACCGTTTAGTTTTCCGTTGCACAGTCATATCTTTTATAGTAAGCAGTTTCGAAAGATTAACACCTCCACATGAAGTGGCCCCATATAAGGCACTAATCTTGTTTGGGATCATTTGGGGTTATCTTAGTGACTCCTCCCTTCGTCATGGAGGTTGTTGGGCCTAAACAACAGGGGGCTTGTAACAAGGTGACAATTGCCCCCCACCCTATGTGTGCTTATCCAACAAGTTGCTAGGACCTTAGCAACCTTGCTAATTAGAGTGGTAACAAGTCCAAACTTTATATTTTGCAATATCCTAAACCATCTAGAATCTAGATTCCTCTCCTCTTGTCTAACCTTTGCTTCTACTTTGATTCTTTAGGGATATTAGTCAACATTGTCCAATTTTGATCAAACTGCCTAATCCAAGCCTTAGAATATGGTAGAAAAAGCTTACCATGCTTGATCAATGATTTTGACTTGAGTGAAGGGTACGTTTTTGCTAAGGCCATGATAAAGGAGTTCAACAATCGACAACAACAACACAAGGGTACATATAGGGTTTGGTGCTCTTGATTAAATGCCAATCACATACCCTCATACGTGATATAATCTAATGAAATGGCACAATTTCATTGATCTTCAAATCTTGAGAATTGTTAAGTTTGCAGAATTTTGAATGGGATATGAAATTCTGTTTTTTCCATATGAAGTCTGATGAAGTTGGAACCACTCTCAAACATCATGAGTCATTTCATGGTAATGTTAAAAATTTAAGCAAAAGGATGAAAATCACTTTTACTTTAATTCTTAAACGTTACCATTATGGAGCATATGGAAAGTGTTTAGGGGCATTAGGGAAGCACCTTAGGATGTCTGGGAATCATGGTTCGTCACATAGTGGTTTGAAAATTCCAAAAAAAAAGCCCTTGGGAATCGTGCAAGTATTTTATGGAATCGTAGTTTGGGCCTATGAAACCTTGCCAGAACCATGGTTCAGGCCTGTGGAACAATGATCTGGAACCGTCACGGTTCTGAAAGTCAAGGAAGCGTGATTGGATCTACGGTTCAACAACAATTCTACATGAGATGCGAATTTGGCTTCTGAACCAAAGGGGCGGGGGTGGTTCCTACAACACTGGGCTAAACCAGCGACCTTGACTGGTTCTGAGGGGTTTGTATGTGGAACTTGCCATTCAAACACAAAATGACCAATTACATGCACAACTGGCTAGTTCCATAACTGAACCATCTGGTTTTGTATGGAACTTGTCTTTCTAGTTTGAACTAGCTGATTTTGTACAATTTAATATAGTCATGCTTGGACCCACTAAATTCACCCAAAATCTAGGAAGGATTTGAAGTCTAAAAGTCTAAACCTAATTCTAAACCAATGTTATTAGACTTGGAATTGACAAAAACTTTGCAAGGCAAAAGAGCAAAGAGTTTGAATCAGATTGAAAAAAATAAATCGACAAGTACAAAAGAATAAAAAATACACATTTTGATTACAATTTTTTTTTATTGATATTCGATAAAGCCATGTCCATTCAATGCACAATATCAATAGATTTTTAAAATTGAATAGGTTTCTGATATATAATATGAATTCAATTCAAGAACTAGAAGCATTTGCTTATAAAAGTTAACTAAATAATAAAATACTAAATTTCAAATAGGTAGGAAAAACCGAAGAAGTTAAGAAGTAGTTTCCTCCATGTCTTTGGCTCCTTGATCCTCAAGGTTTTCCAAGTCCTCCTTGTGAAAACGAGGATACTCCTTCAATTGAAGCTTACTGGATGTAGTATCTAGCTTTGCCTGTTCTAAATTCAAGTCGACAACTAAACGGTCCAAACTTATCATCATCATGAAACATTGAGATGCAAGTTAAACTTTAAAGTTTCAACTTCAAATTAATCCTTCCAAATCAAATAACAAGCCTTTAGATAAATTGAGCTGAGTCTCATTTTTCTTAGTGTCTTACCTTGCAATTGATTATTGCAACGCTGAGGATTGCAATGGACAAATACAAGTTCATTTAAGCACTTTTATGTTTATCAGTTATGCTTCGTGGAATGTATTTTCACAAATATGCTCCAATTGTGCTCGCAACCTAAAGTACTGTAGATCTGATTTAAGATTCGAATGGAAAATCTCTTAAGATTTGACATATCACTGTTGATGTTTTGCCGTTAAAGACATAGCCACTGGTAGTGTTTCAAGAGTCAAGATTAAAGACTATCAGGTCGAACTTTATCGACGAGTGCAAAATTTAAGGCAGAAAGGTATGACCGTAAAGGAATACACAGAGGAGTTTTATCGTGTAAACTTGCGGGCTGGTTATACTGATGATACTCCAGAGAAGACAGCGAGATACGTGAATGGATTGAGGCTGGAAATACTGGATGAGATCAGTATTCTCTCTCCACGAAATATAGAAGAAGCCTTTCAGAGTGCTGTAAAGGTTGAAGAAAAAATTAACAGGAAACAGAATAATAGGAGAGGACGAGGAAATGGCAGAGGACGAGGACAGTCCTACGACAGAGGGAGAACTGCCACTAACAGCGAAGAAGGCAGCAACTCCAGAACTTCAGGGACAGTAGAGAAGGGAGATATCACTAGAGGAGGTCAGCCATATCAGTGGGGAAGAGGAAATGGTCGCAGAAGAGGGACTAATGTCCAGTGCTACAGGTGCCATAAGTGGGGGCACAGATCCTTCGAATGCCCGGAAGCCGAGCATGCTAACCAGAGGGGAGCATTTGTTGCGCAGCCTGAGGAAGTTGAAGCACAGCCCCAGGAGGTAGAAAATTTGGCAGAAATAGAAGAGGCTTTAGTTTTAAACAAAGTGTTATTGAAGCCAGGCAAGGAGATGGCTGAACAGACCCAACGAAAGGCACTGTTCCAAACAGTTTGCAAATCACATGGGAAGTGTTGTAAATTAATCATAGACAGTGGAAGTACAAATAACTTAGTTGCCACCGAGATGGTGGAAAAGCTGGGATTGAAGCGACTTAAGCATCCCACACCTTACAAGGTGTCGTGGCTACAAAAAGGCCACCAACTATTAGTTGATGAACAATGCAAGGTTGAATTTCATATTGGCAAATACCAGGACAAGGTTGTCTGCGATATTATGCCAATGGACGTATGCCATATACTGCTAGGGAGACTGTGGCAGTATGATCAGAAGGTGACAAACGATGGGAAGACAAATTGTTACAAATTTGTGAAAGATGGAGTCAAACATACGCTTGTACCCATCCAAGAGGAGGATGCAGCAGAATCAAGTGGAACAAAAACATTGTTAATAGGAGGAAAAAAGTTTGTTACGTAGATTAAGGAAAACGAGGTGAATTATGCGATTGTAAGAAGGACAAGAACAGTGCTGCTAAACACATAAAAGTCAGAATTTCCTACAGAGATTCAGGAGCTGTTGGAAGAATTTAAGGACATTGTAGTCGACGATTTACCAGATAAGTTGCCTCCCAAGAGAAGCATTAGCCATCATATCAATTTCATACCTGGAGCAAGCCTACCGAACAAGGCAACATATAGAATGAGCTCGAAAGATAATGAAGAGATTCGTAAACAGGTGCAAGAGTTTCTAGATAAGGGACTGGTCAGAGAAAGTCTGAGCCCTTGTGCGGTACCAACAGTACTCGCACCCAAGAAGGGTGGAGAATGGCGGATGTGTACAGATTCACGAGCTATCAATAAAATCACTATTCAGTACAGATTTCCCCTACCCATAATGGATGACATGATGGATTGTCTTAGTGGGGTAGCTTACTTCACGAAGATTGATCTGAAGAGTGGATATCATCAGATCAGGATTAGAGAAGGAAATGAGTGGAAGACAACTTTCAAGACTAATGAAGGGTTGTACGAATGGCTAGTCATGCCATTTGAATTAAGCAAAGCTCCTAGTACTTTTATGAGATTGATGAAGGAGATGTTAAAAGAATTTATTGGCAAGTTTGTGATAGTTTATCTTGACGATATTTTGATTTTTAGTAGAACGAAAGGAGAACACCTTCAACATGTTCGAAGGGTATTAGAGAAGTTACAGCAGAACAAACTAATGATAAACTTAAAGAAATGTACTTTCCTGCAGAAGGAACTGGTCTATTTGGGGTTTGTAATTGCGGAAAATGAATTGAAGATGGACCCAGAAAAGATTGTGGCAATCATAAATTGTCCATCACTAACGAGATTATTTGAGGTACGTAATTTTCATGAACTGGCAAATTTTTATCGGAAATCTATTAGGAACTTCAGTGAAATCTGCGCGCCGATGCTAGACACCATCAAAAAGGCCAGTCAGCCTTTTTGTTGGACCAAAGCAGCGGAGGACAGCTTTCAGCTTTTGAAGCGGAAGATTACAGAGAGGCTAATTTTGAGGCTGCCCGACTTTAACAAACTTTTTCAGGTTCGATGTGACGCAAGTGGGACAACTATTGGTGCTGTGCTCAATCGGGAAGATAGACCGGTGGCATTCTTTAGCGAGAAATTAAATGAAAGCAGGCATAAATACTCCTCGTATGACAAGGAATTTTATGCCGTGGTCCAAGCTTTAAAGCATTGGAGACACTACCTGCTGGGCAATGAATTTGTATTATTTTCTGATAATTCAGCGTTACAATATGTAATGCAGCAGCACAAATTAAACCATAAGCACGCCAAATGGGTAGAATACTTGCAGAGTTTCACTTTCATGCTAAAACACATTAGTGGGCAAGCCAATAAAGTGGCAGATGCCTTGAGTAGAAGAGTTTTGCTCTTACAGGAAAGCAGAATACAGGTGATGGGATTCGAACATCTGAAGGATTTGTACCAGACCGACACAGACTTCAAAGAAGCTTTTGAAGCTTGCCAAAATCCCGTGTTGAGGAATACAAGTCCATGGTTGGACTACAATTTGCAGGAAGAAATATTGTTCAGAGGTGGACAATTATGTATCTTGGACTATTCGATGAGAGAAAATATCGTACGGGAGAAACATAGTGGTGGTCTAGCCGGTCATTTTGGCATAGAAAAAATTTTGGAGTAGCTCGGACACTTTTATTACTGGCCCAGAATGCACAGGGATGTACAACGATATGTGAACAGGTGTAAAGTCTGCCAACTGGCGAAAGGACATAATCAGAATACCAGAATTTACACGCCACTACCTGTTCTGAGCAGGCCATGGGACTCAGTCAGCATTGAATTTGTCTTGGGACTGCCTAGGACGCAACGGGGGTGTGACTCGGTGATGGTGGTGTTAGATAAATTTTCAAAAATGGATCATTTTATTCCTTGCCGGAAAACTAGTGATGCCACGTACGTAGCTCACCTGTTTTTCACGGAGGTTGTTAGATTACATGGCCTACCCAATTCTATCGTTTCTGACAGGGATTTAAAATTCACATGACACTTTTGGCGCACCGTGTGGAAAAAGTTGGGCACGCAATTGAATTTCAACTCTGCTTATCATCCGCAGACTGATGGACAAACGGAAGTGGTGAACAGGAGTTTGGGAAATTTATCACAGAGTTTGATTGGGGAAAATTCACGGTTATGGGATCGTGCTCTCGCCCAGGCGGAATTTGCTTATAATGATTTGCCCAATCACAGCACGGGACATAGCCCATTTCAAATCTTGTACGTCATGCATCCTCGAGGAATACATGAATTGCGAGATTTGGGAAAATTAGAACGGAAAAGCGCAAATGGAGAAGATTTTGCCGAAGCAATGAACAAACTACATGAACAGGTAAAATTAAAATTGCAGGACGACATACAGAAATACAAGCAACAAGCAGATTCAAGGCGAAGAGAAGTACAATTTAATGTTGGAGATGAGGTCCTCGCGCACTTGCGCAAGGAACGATTTCCTAAGGGCGCATATAATAAATTAAAATTTAAAAAAATTGGTCCATGCAGGATATTGCGTAAATTTTCAGCCAACGCCTACGAAATTCAGCTGCCACCTGATATAGGCATATCACCTATTTTCAATGTGGTGGATCTGTTCCCATATACTCCCCAAGTAGAGGAAGACAGTGTGGTACGGCCAGAACGAGACACCCAGGTTGGAGACAGTTCTTGGATAAGGCATATGCCTTCGGCTCAATCCCATGAGATTGAAGGGATTCTCAGTACCCAGGTAGCCAAGAAGACACGTAGGAAGGAATATCTACGATATCTCGTCAAGTGGAGAGACCGTCCAATGGAGGACAACTCACGGCTCAACGCGGCGCAGATACGGAAGGCTGGCTATTCAGTGGAGGAGCTCATGGAACGGAGCCATGATTTTCTTTTACCCCGGGAGCCTGATGCATGAGCATCTAGCTGACAGGGCAAAGACAAAAGTGAGGGGGATATGGTTTCTAAAGAGGACAGAGAAATTAATTCATTGGGTGGAAAACATACTTGTTTTTATTTATTTATTACTTTTCTTTTATTAAGTTACCTAAAGATCACTGTAATAAGTTGTAATTAGGAGCAGTAATAATTAGTTAGAGTCATTGTTTCCAAATAGTTAATTTATTGTTGTAAAAGCATGAAAAGAAAATGTACTAGACAACCATGCAAAGTTGCGTATGAGGAATAACTGATGTAACCAATTGAACAAACTAACAGCAGTTAGGACGGTTTGTAAACAGTGCTATTAAAAAGTGAGAAAAAGCACAATAGAGGGGTTCGGACTGAAGAAAAAATATAGAAAGGAAAAATACAATTTTCTGTGCACATACATCCCTACAACATCCTAACCAATTGTGTAATACTTTGTATTAAATTACTGTGTAAAGATTGTTAATGCATTGTTACAGATCTTAAATAAAAAAGGGGAAATAATCAAATTTAGAGGAGAAGTAACGGCGCCCAGCTGCAGGCGACTCAAACAAAATAACCAGATACACAACAAAGAAATCATCTATGTAATTACATATATACGAAGTCAAAATTTGCAATTCCAGTGGAGCAAACAACCACTGTAATACTAGGTATGCGAACTTACAAACATAATCAAATTCAATTCCAGAGTTGAGCTCATATACAGTCATCAAAATTATTGTTCATTTACATTATGTGCAAAGCATAAGAACGAACCCAGTTCACGGACATGGGAACCGTAACAATTACAAATGAAAACCAAACCCCATAAGTCCCCAAACTCATTCCTACGACCCAACGACGGTGTTACACGACTAAAGAACCAAACACGGGCAGCGGCTCGACGCCAACAACAACATCAACCCACACGCCGAAGACTAAGGACAAGAAAACCACAAATGAACAGAACGACACTACCCGGGTTTCATTCGGGATAGCTGAGTGTCCAAGCGTCGAAACCCTTGGGTGGCTCTACTTGCAAGAGAAACCACCAGACAAGATTAATTACAATGGAAACGGAATGCAGGGGAACTAGAGAATTGAAAGAACAAATACTATACAGAGAATTTGTTTACCTGATAGACAAGCCATGACCGCAACCATACCTTCAAATTGTCTTCCTGCTCACGAGGAGCCAAAGACGTTAGGTCCAGGTAGAAAAACGAGTATAAATATCCAGCATAGAAATGGAACTTACCAGGTAAGTTGGCGGAGGAACCAACGAAGAACGCCACCATAATTTTGCCGAGATTGTGTATGAATCGAACCAGTGCTGAAGAACAAGACCAAGAACCATATGACCATCAACCAACACACAGAGGCAACAAATCGTGAAAACACAGGCGACAAATCGAGTAAAGGATGCATATAGGCAGAGACCCATTAAAGGCAACACCAAACACACTGTAACAATCGACATACAAGTAGAATAGTTGAAGAAAAACAAATCTTACCAGGGTTTCAACAATTTACCAGGCAAACGGAATACTCCCAAGTCAAAATCCCGAACCATTGAAGCCGTGAAGACCGCCGAGAGCATGCAGCTCGAAGAAATCAGAGCAACAAAACCCCGAACAAACCAAAGGAACCCACATTGAAGCCGTGAAGGCTACCAGGAGCTCATAGCTCAGAGAACTAAGCGGACAAGCCTCAAACCAAAACAGAAGCATGACAGTGAAATTGCAAGGGGTCGCTGAGAGCTCACAGAGCAAATGACCGGGAGAAACAACAATAACCAAATGAGCGCGAGGGTGGTGAAATCCTATACCAAGGTGGGGTTTTAGAATTCCGAGGAGAGACAGATGTCCACCAAATACATAACCAGCGTACCATTACCGTAAACCCATTCAATTAAACGCAGATTGAAAATCAAATTGTCATAAATCCGAAATCTTGTGATTAATAATATTAACTGTCAATACACCATCAAGTGGAGCGCATCGACGACGGGACCACGTGGGCTGGCCCCATCAATATGAGTTCCAGAAGTTTCCACATAAACCTCTTAGGATGCTAACCCTACAGGTGGGTTATCACCTTTTGTTGCCATGGTCGGGAATAATTCTCGGTTGGGAACTTAAGTTGTTTTTGCAGAAGGAATCACAGGTACGTTGGGAGTCTCAAATGGACGATACAAATGTCGGGGCAATAAATACACATAAGAATATGATTCAAAGAGTGGATTAGGAGGAAAAAGCAAGAAATCTGAAATAGGTTGAGGACTAGCTAGAGGAGAGTCCTAAGATGAGCCTACCGACTCTGGCGATGGTTGAGAAGCAAGGGGTTGGATACTTAGGAAAAGACAAATTTCAACACCTTGGTTTTCAAGGGATCCAAGCTCATTAGTATTGTAACCTACAACTCCTGGTGACTTAGGTGCATTAGCATCTCCATTGATATTCGGGGTCTCATTTGGAACTCTTGGTGGTTCTGCGACGATGTCTTTCAAGGAAATAAATTAGAAAAGCATGTTGGTGAATTCTTTGGGCTTAAATCCAATTTTCTAATTAACCATTAATGTTTGAGGACAAAAGGAGGTTTTCGTTTCATAGTTGAGCCATAGGGATCTTATGCGCAGTGTGCCAAATAGTATGCCGATGAGCCATCGGGCTTTGGGTTGTTTGATTTCGAGGTGGTGGTACAGAAGTGACCTATAGAAAAATAAAAATGAGGAGAGAGTCAACTTATGAGTTGCCATGTAACTGAGAGTTAAAATTTGTTACACTAAAACTACCTTATAACCACGCTAGAACCGCATTGCACTTGGGCAGTGCCATGATCCTGCATACTACTTGTATCCATCGGGTTTGCCTTGAGGATGTAGTTGCCCAGGGGCTAGGGCGAGGCAGAGATAAGGGCACATTAGCCACTGAAGGGATGAGAGCCTAGGAAGGAGGGGGATGAGCCACATGGGTGCAAGGAAATGGTGGGGACGAGGACCTGACCGAAGGAGAGTTAGACGGGGAAGGCAAAGGGGAAGAATGAGAGGATATTGGGTGAAAAATCCAAGCACAGAAATCTAGTAAGACACCCGAGAGAGGAGACACCATGACTCTCGTGAGAGTAGAGCTAAGCAATCCAGGCAGTCGCTTTCGTTTTCTCTTGGGCATGCTCCTTCAACTGACACACAAGGAGATTCTTCAGTACCTAAAGCATTGGGCAACCCCAACGCAATTCAACTTCCTCCATAGCTAGGACTTCCCTGTGTATGGAGTCAAGAATCCCACTATCAAACAGGGTGGTGATAATAGCATCATTGAAGTTAGTGGGAGGACACCCGTGACCTCTCTCTTTGCGAGCATATCTTCCTTGCTCCTTTTCCTGGTTCATGGTTATGTAGAGTAAGGTTGAAGACATGATGCCAAAAAATCCGCCGAAAGAGAATGTTGGAGGGAGAATGCAGACTGGTCAGGGGGTTGAGCATGAGGCCGGGGCGTGAGGATGGGGGATCTCATACTCGACACCTAGTTTGTGTGAGTTGGAGTACATGAAACATGGTGTGGAGGGTGAGCCAGGTGAGAGTTGCATGTTGGGCGTCTTGGAGTGAGAAGCTATGATCACGAGGTCATCCTGATTCGGAAAATTAATATTTTTAAACATTTTTAAAATTATTAATTCTTTAGTAATTAATAACTTATAAGTAAAATCATATATTTTTTTTTTTTAACAACATCGGTTACTTTCATATTATAAAACCCAAAATCAAAGTTCTGATACATAGGAATCAGAGATTAGGGCGAAGAGGATCAAAATTGGGTGCGCAGACCCATTTTCCTCGATTCTGCCTCTATGATGACTGAAATTGAAGAGGGAATGGCTATATTGCCTTACATAAGCGCCTCCTAACCAGCAGAATTTGCAAACCATGGGAAATTTTAAGGGAGATTTTGCGT
>APFE030831244.1:0-11012 GCA_000404065.3 Pinus taeda
TGAAAACCAGATTTTGGCACACTCTAACCCAGAATTCTTACTTGAAAACCAATTCTTTGGCTGGTAAGAATTCCTTGTCCTTTTCGTTTCCTATTAATTTATCGCTTCAATAATGACTTGAGGACAAGTCAAAACTTTAGTGGGGGAGAAGCATCAGCATTTTTTCATTTTTGTTTTCTTATCTCATCTCCTCACTACAAATTTTCAAAGAGTTTATCTCTTCATTGTAAATTCTCAAGAAGTTTGTTTCAGCACTTCATTATTTCAATAAAGAAGTTGTTTGTGTCTTTGTTTTAATCAGAGGGACCTGTTTGTAGCACTATGCAGTGGGACCTGTTCAGAAGACCATGACACCAGCACCAATAATAGAGGGACCTATTTAACAAACATAAAGGGACCTGTTAGAGTCTGCTATCCCAAGCCACTTCAACAAAGTTCAGCAAAGATCCAAAGGTTGCTTGTCACCAAGCCTCCATCAAACATCAAAGATCAAAGAAGCTACACACATATAGTCTTTTCCAGATTTCGAAGAGGCTATGCAAACATTATCCAGATCTTAGAGGGACCTGTTGCATCTAAATTTATCTCAGAGGGACCTGTTATGGACAGCAAAGATTCATTAGATCTGAACAAGAAATCCTATCTATGCATGCCAGCTCAACTCTTGATCAATCAGTAAAAGTGTAAAGTGTTGTTATCATTTCTATTTTTAACATTTAAATTCTTAGATTGCTTTAGTGTTAAATGTAATGACTGTAATTGCTATAATCAATTTAAAAAAAAAAAAAAATTCCCCGCCACTCTCATCATATTTTTAATCCTTACCATGTTTCCAACGCTCTAGCCTATCCCCATATTTTCCTACGCTTTCTAATCCGCTATCCCACCACCCTCCAAGCCTTGCTATTCACTCCCTATCAGCCATAAAAACTGCTCTCGGTCCAACATCTCCTTAGTTGACCAAGAACTAATAAACAAAGGATGGGTGGTGCACTCTCGGGAAGCCAAATGTTATACGGTTTCATGCATTGATTTTAATCGACCAACTTATGACATGATCGCTCGACCAAACCGACTCATGCAAAGCGACTATCTGTTATTTACAGCTCCAGTACTTCATACATGCTCGTGGCATTTTCATGATGGTATTCGCACGATCCAGTACAGCTACTCCCCTGTCATTAAACTATGAGTATGATCTGTTTTCATTACATTGAATTGGGTCGAGTCGGTCGTTAAATCCTATTTCATTCTCAGTTGTAGAAGTGTTTTCCATAATAGAAATTCAGTGTAGTGATTTTCAAAGAAGAACGGAAGCCGAGAACACCAAGTTCTGCGAGAGAAAAGCACAGTGTTTGGGCTTACAAAAAAATTCGAGAGCAAAGCACAGTGTTTGGGCTTACGAAAATTCTATCTCTGCCACAATTTTATGCCAGTCATCTGGTCACTACTCAAGCCACTGAAGGAGCTGGTTGTGAAGAACAGAGGATGCCACCAGGTCAGTGTGTGGAGCGAAAAGTAAATATAACAAACTAAAACACCTTTGTTCGATTAATAAGCATAAATGAAGAGGGTTAGAGCAAGAATTTTCTGTAAAATGACTAATAGAGTAGAACCAAACACATTTGATAGCTCTCAGTACCACGATGATTGCATTGAAATTTTAAGAGAGAAACAGTGGCTACTCTTCTTGGAAAAGTTTAATGGAAGCAACGAGGAAGTGACTAAACAATTTGCCTTTACATTCAATGGGGAGAAGGCGCTGATAGGTAATTTCTCATTTAGAGTCTCAGAAGACACTATAACACAGTCCTTAGGGATCAGCCCAAAAGGAGAGAAGTACTTCAAGACTAAACAGTTTAAAGAGAAGTCATGGACCCAGTTCATGTCCAGGTCAAGGGTTTCATCAGTTAATTGGAAGAAGGGGGTCCCAAGGAGCTGGTTGATACATCCATGGGACGAGATGGTGTGTATCATCCAAAAGTTTGTTACATGTGAGGGTCAATATAACATAGTTTATTTGTACCATATTAAACTCCTGCTACATTTAAAGGGGCAGTGCACTATGAGTTTACCATATTTCCTCTTGCAAAGCTTGACCAAGATGTTGAAGACTATTCAAAAGCAGAAAGGCAATGAGGACAAGAGTCTCTATCATTTCTGGTTAATTAAGATTCTCGTTGAATTTGAAGTACAGAGAAGGGGCAAGACATGGAAGGAGTTCCTAGTTGCCAATCAAATCAAGGATAGCGAAGAAGAGCAAGAGCAACATGAATACTCAGGATACATGCTTGACATTGATGAAGATATTCCTGTGCATAAATCAAACGATGTCCCTCCACCTAGTAGCCATGTGAGGACGAGGAAAATGAGACAAGAAGTTGCCCAGAAAAGGGAGCATGACAAAATTTTCACAACCTATACAAGGAGATCCAAGAGAGCACAAAAGACCCAGTCACAAGAATATCAACCTGAATCCAATGCACATGCACCGATGGATATCCAAAGCAGTGCTCACTCACAGCATGGACAAGAAGCCGAAGTGGAGGTTGAGAGCAATAATAGGAAAGGAAAGGAGTCACCACCTGCAGTTAAGAAACAAAGGAAGCTGGAGAAGCAAATTGAAAGATTAAAGGAAGAACTGATGGAAGCCAACATGCTGGAAAAAGTTATTAAAAAAGAGAATGAGATGTTAAAAATTCAGAGTAAGAAAACCCAGAAGAAGAATGAAAAGCTCAAGGAGCAAATTAAAGAGCTCAAGACTGAACAGGCTGACATTTGTAACTGGGAAACCAAGTGGTATACCCAAAAGAAAGCCATCAAGGAGAAATACAAGAGTTTGAAGCATGAGCTCCACACCCAGAAGGAAGCCCAGGCTAAAAAGAACATAGATGCATTGTTGAAGGCAACAGAGGTTCAGGCAGGGATAGAGTATAGAGGCAGCACATCAAGCTTAGCATGAGGACATGCTAAGACATTAAGCTTGGGGGAGATGTTGGTACCATTCCATTACCCTCTTTTTCTTCTAAAAACATCATCAATTGCCTATCTTTTCCCTCCATAGACCTCTTTACATCCATTGAAATTGATTAGTTAATAGCGTTATAGTTGTTAGTTCGCATTAAAGTTAATTTATGCCATGGTTTAAAGTTAATTTATTAATATCTACATTTAATATCTACTACTGATGTTTCACTTTTGTACTCTTAGTGGATGTTGGATTAAGAAGAAATAGATCATTATCGTTGAAGCTCATGAGTAGAACTAGTTATAAATGGTACTTTTATCTCTTAACTATTTCTTCTTACGTGTTAAGGTGATATTTATGTTCAGTTATTTATATATGCATGCGTGAATGCTTGAGTTATCATTTGGCACTTCTGTATGGTGATAGCTATTTTTTTATGCTTAATATATGAGTAGCTTATTATGCGATATGTTTTTCACAATTGTTTCATCTAACTTTTTATACGAAATGGTTTATCTTTATTGAATTCTTTTCTCATAACAGTTGAATGATCTTTATTACCATTTTTTATTTGAAATCATTTTAGATCGTGTAATGGAAAGATTAAATCCCGGGTTAGTTTGGAATTATATATTTCTGTTCATTAGAATACAATTTCATGTTGTTAGATTAGATTTAGAATAAAACTTAGGAACTATTAGAAAGGAAATATCAATTCTCAACACACACACACATATATTGGGAAACTAGTCCCATATCCCCAATCGGACCCACTATACCAAACGGAAAAGGAGCTGCTAACCAAGGTCTGAACCGGGTGGGTATCCCCCTTGTTGTAGACCCGATTTTCGTGGCTTCAACACTATCTTGACCTTTGACCACTAAAATTCATTTTCAAAGGGAATTCATGGCCTATATTGGAAATATTAATTTAATTCAACCCCTTTGGGTAATAATTAAATCTATCTTGTAATATTTCCAAGGAATTAAAATTTTCTAAGTCCCAATATGTAGAAGACTAGCAATATTTTTATTGAGGGGAGTCTTACTAGCCATTAACTAGCCGTTAGAGATTTTTCTATAAAATGTTAGGTTCTAATCCATTGTAATTGTTGTTGTTGACTTCAAACAAGTGCCATCATTAATAAAGAACTCATCTATTTGCGAACTCTTTTTCTTTATTTTATAATCATTGAATTGTTTTTGTTATTGTCTCTTTTCCTGCTATTGTTATTGGGCATAATTTTAAATCTAATTATGTTTTGCTAACAAATAAAGTATACCCTAGGATTAATGTTCTTTTCCAATGAGGAGCTAAAATTCTACATGGAAAAAAGAAACTAATACCTTCCCACATATTTTATTTATTTATTTTTTTTTATGGGTGAATCAATCTAATGGTTTTAAACTACTTCAAAAGAGGGATTTACTACTCCAAGGATTTTGTATTTTTCTACACACGAAAGACAAAGGTTCAAGATGACACAAGAGAAGGTCACTGCTAAGGAAGGTTGAAAGTTTGTAGGGTGATTTAAGCAATAGTGGGGGGGAATTTCCAAAAGGACCAAGCCCAGTCCATTGACACGAATTGAACATAGTGTTAGAGGGACATCTAATTCATACTCCAACAAGAGGTGAGACTCTAAGGCACATGTATAATTCAAAGTTCCAGTGTTGATAATATGAGTATCAGAAAAATATCGACGAGATCCTTGAAAACATATACTTAGTAATATTGGATAAAATATTGGAAAAATATGAGAAAATATCAACAAACATAAAAAATGCATAATATATTCATTTTTTATTTTCCATATTTTTAAACATATAAATAAACAACAACATGAAATAAACACATTAGCAATAAATATGAAGAAAGCACTAATATATATGATGTAGAGGATGTAAAATAAAAATGATACATCAAAGACAATACCAAATCATGTTAATCCTTGATAATTGTCCAATCATGGACTCAAATCTAGAGGACCAATACAAAATAACATCACATATATAAATGTATCTCATCATCATGAGATATATGTAGCAAAACAAATAAAAACTAGCATCTAACTATCTAAGATCAGTGCCCTCTACCCATTTTATGGGAAAACATAATGGGTTGTTCCAGACCTGCCCCTAGTAGTAGAAGGCCCTGACACTACACCTAATGTCAAATAATTACTACCGGGTATGGAGCTGCACTCTATATTTGTATCAGACGGTGCTAATGTTGACACTCCTGCAATCTCATCTTCCTCCTCCTATTGTTTCCCCTGTACTAATGGTTCCTCCTCTAACCATGTAGTGACTCCTCCATGATGGGCACCTGATACTCCACCCTCCACTTAGACAATACATCAATATTGTCCAAGGAAATGGCATCTAGATCCATTGGTTTCTCTATTTCCTTCACTCGAAGTCAGAGATTGTAATGCACATACACTAAATCATTGACGTGTGAGAACTCCAACTTCTAAGAGTCTCACTAATGAGTTGTGACACCTGAGGGTCATAAATTACAATAAATGTAATTTCTCAGTTGAAGGTGAAGCTCAAAGTTATAATTGTTGTGCATATTTGAGAGTATTTTCTCAAATACACTCCAATTGTGCTCACATTTTGAAGAGCTATAGGTTTGACTCAGGATTCTTATGACTAATTTTTACAAATTTGGTGCCCTTGCACCATAGCTTTGCCACCAAACATCTACAAGAATATAAAGAAAAAATAAATTAAAAACTTAAAACATAATTAAACTTTCAAATAAAACATAATTGAATTTAAAAAACCTAGAATTATAAATTGGTAAATTGAAAATTCTAATGAGTCATGATTTGTCACTTATGTAGCATGAATAGGGCCCTTTCCTAAATAGCATCATCAAAGCCAAATAGGCCAACATAATATTGATACAATTGTATCTCAGGATTGATTTAGCGGTGAATCTCAAGATCAGGTAGCATCCTATGGATACAAGAATGGAGCCCTTCCATCACCCCACTATGAAAATTCGAAGCGGTATATGTAAGAAGATGCAGGGTTGAGGAAGAGTGTTGCTGCATGAATGGGTCGATGAAGCATCCCTATCCACCAACTATAAATCACATCCCATAACATCATCTATCTATTAAGCCTAGTGGAACCCTTGTTTGCATAATAAGCATGAATGGTCTCCTTGGCCCTATCCATGGCCTCATACAAATAAGCCATTGTAGGCTTCTCCCCATCTACCAATATCAGAACCTTGACTATAGGTTCACTAACTGAGCACACTTCTTCTACTCCTTGCCAAAATGTGTTAATGTACATCATTTTTACAATGGATCTCTCATCTTGTCTCCTATTGTATCTACAATCACGCCACTCATCAAGAAGAGACATCTAATTCATACTCTAACAATAGGTGAGACTCCAAGGCACATGTGTAATTTAAAGTTCTAGTGTTGATAATATGAATATCGGAAAAATATCGATGAGGGTCTTGAAACATATTTTTAGCAATATTGGAGAAAATATTGGAAAAATATGAGAAAATATCAGCAAACATAAAAAATGCATAATATATTCATTTTTTATTTTCCATATTTTTAAACATATAAAGAAACAACAACATGAAATAAACACATTAGCAATAAATATGAAGAAAGCACTAATATATATGATATAGAGGATGTAAAATAAAAATGATACATCAAAGGTGATACCAAATCATGTTAATCCTTGATAATTTTCCAATCGTGGACTCAAATCTGGAGGACCAATACAAAATAACATCGCATATATAAATGTATCTCATCATCATGAGTTATATGTAGCAAAACAAATAAAAACTAGCATCTAACTATCTAAGATCAGTGCCATCTCCCCATTTTATGGGAAAACATAATGGGTTGTTTGCCAGACCCACCCCTAGTAGTAGAAGGCCCTGACCCTACACCTAATGTCAAATAATTACTACTAGGTATGGAGCTGCACTCTCATATATCTGTATCAGATGGTGCTAATGTTGACACTCCCACAATCTCGTCTTCCTCCTCCTATTGTTTCCCCTGTACTAATGGTTCCTCCTCTAACCATGTAGGTGACTCCTCCATGATGGGCACCTGATACTCCACCATCCACTTAGACAATACATCAATATTGTCTAAGGAAATGGCATCTATATCCATTTGTTTCTCTATTTCCTTCACTCGAAGTCAGAGATTGTAATGCACATATACTAAATCATTGACGTGTGAGAACTCCGACCTCTAAGAGTCTCACTAATGAGTTGTGACACCTGAGGTTCATAAATTACAATAAATGTAATTTCTCAGTTGAAGGTTGAAGCTCAAAGTTATAATTGTTGTGCATATTTGAGAGTATTTTCTCAAATACACTCCAATTGTGCTCACACTTTGAAGAGCTACAGGTTTGACTCAGGATTCTTATGGCTAATTTTTACAAATTTGGTGCCCTTGCACCATAGCTTCGTCACCAAACATCTACAAAAATATAAAGAAAAAATAAATTAAAAAGTTAAAACATAATTAAACTTTCAAATAAAAAATAATTGAATTTAAAAACCCTACAATTATAAATTGGTAAATTGAAAATTCTAATGAGTCATGATTTGTCATTTATGTAGCATGAATAGGGCCCTTTCCTAAATAACATCATCAAAGCCAAATAGGCCAACATATGAATCTCAAGATTGATTTCGCAGTGAATCTCAAGATCAGGTAGCATCCTATGGATACAAGAATGGAGCCCTTCCATCACCCCACTATAAAAAATTGAAGCGGCATATGTATGAAAATGCAGGGTTGAGGAAGAGTGTTGCTGCATGAATGGGTCAATGAAGCATCCATATCCACCAACTATCAATCACATCCCATAACATCATCTCTCTATTAAGCCCAGTGGAATGCTTGTCTTGATAATAAGCATGAATGGTCTCCTTGGCCCTATCCATGGCCTCATACAAATAAGCCATTGCAGGCTTCTCCCCATATACCAATATCAGAACCTTGACTATAGATTCACTAATTGAGCATGCTTCTTCTACTCCTTGCCAAAATGTGTCAGTGTACATCATTTTTGCAATGGATCTCTCATCTTGTCTCCTATTGTATCTACAATCACGCCACTCATCAAGAAGAAACATTTGCTTCAACTCAAATTGGCATTGAAGCAAAGACTAAAGACTAATAAAGTTGGTGGAAAAACATGTCAAGATGCTGCAACTCCCTATTTTTATTGTATCTCCTTATGAGGCTAATAACAAAAGCATGGTTATCTATAAACCTGGGGATGCTCCTAGTCATATCAATCATCTCCTTGATGAAGGATATTTTCCCCATATCCCAAGAAGAAATTGATATAGTGTGCTACACATGGAGTCTAAAACAATGTTTTGTGGCTCTCCATAAGCATATTTTCGACAACCACATAATTAGTTGCACCATCTATTATGACTTGCACCACATTTTGCACATTAATCTCCCTGATGAAGCCATCTAACAACTCACATATCAATGTTGCATCTTTTATATGTGTTGATGCATCCACTGATTTAAAAAACATGGTACCTTTAAGACAATGTACCATGACACTTAGAAGGATCCTACCCTTCCTATATGTCCAATCATCATACATCAATGTGCATCCAAACACCTCCCATGTTTCGTTCAACTCCGCCAAGCTAGATTTGGTGTCTTTCTTTTCTGCATGAAGGATTGACCCCCTCCTCATATGTAGCACTTTTGTACCCTAAGCTCACAATAGCAATAACATCACACATTGGCTTCCAAAATAGATTATTTTTTGTGATGATGAGAAGTAAGTCACTCTAGAAAAGTCACCTCCCCATAACTCTATCTTCTTCTTGCTTCTCTTTTTTTTTAACAACTAACTTTATGGAAGGTTGTGCTCCATGTCTAATTTGTGGAACAATAAATGATGACCTCCCACTCCCAGTAAATCAATAGATGACGATGTCGAGACCCTCCCACTACCCCTGATCCTCAAACTCAGAAGCAGATATCCCTAAATATCTACCTACACATTCAACCTTGCATCTTTGCACCTCTTCTTTCTTTTTGTCTTTTTCATCATTTGCTTCAAGATATTTTTGTATAAACTCTGCAGTAGAAACTATACAAAGCCAAACATCATGTCCATGGAGTCTAGCCAGATGGTTTTAATCACACAATCCCTCCTATCATCTTGGTCCCACATAATTTGAATGATAGGTATGCCCAATTTGTCCCACCATCAAGTTCCCCATACTCTCACAATGGGTTGAAGGGCTTTGGCGCATTTGTAGTGGATTAATGGACAACATCAAAATTCAAACCTAGGGCACAAAATAGATAAAATAATGGCATTAAAAAATGAAAAATGGCAATAAGAGGGTGCATAATAAAGTTTTAAAAAAATGAAGCTTGCTTTCCAAATATGGAGAAAACACTTGCATTGGTTCATGGGAATGAAAACCATGGAAAATGAAAAAAAAAACAAAGAAGAAAAATGTTGGTAGGAAAAAAGGCAAGCAATCATAACCCTAAATATATGAAAAAAATCATTAACGTAGGGGGTTTTAAGAACATACATGTTAATGGAAGAAATTAAGTTTGTCTCACTAATCTTGAATCTTTAATCCACAAAACGTTTTTTGTTGGTGATGATAATGGTTGTTTGATCCTCAATCCCTCCTTGAAAACCAAAAAAAAAACTATTCCCCTTACTTCTCCAAGGCCAACAAAGCAAAATGACCAATTAAAAGTCGAAAAATCAGTTTTGTAGTTACGACCCTACACGCCCGACGATATTTTCGATCGTTGTAGAAATTTACAGGGTAAGTTCCTTTGACAGAACACCAAAGGACACCACTCACAAATAGATCACGGATCAGTACACCAGTATTATTGACGTGGTTAAAAACCTCAAAGAGGGAAACAGTCCACGACCTGAGCCAACACAGCCACTTCAGGAAATTTATTAATAGAAGAATCAAAATTTACATAAGCTTCTCATGAATGGTTACCCTACAAATGACACTCCATTCTCTTTAGATAGAGATCATGGACTAATTGGGTGGTAAGCCACAAATCAAGTGTCGATAATACTAAGGAGAGAATGAACCATCAGATGACTACATATCGTGACCTTCGGATTGTAAGTTACAAAGTACATAGTAAAGAAAAACACACTTTACCTAACTCTACACTAGACCAAGTTATACTTAACTATTCCTATGTGTCAGAATATCCTAACATCCCCCATTAAGAACAACTTGGGATAGGATTGAAGGATTTACAAATATGACACAATAGGAGAAGGAAGGAGGCACTAGAGCCTATCCCCCCTTAGTGACAACTTCCTGAACTCCAACCATAAATCAAAGTTTAGTAAACTTCGCCTCTGTGAGAGCCTTTGTAAAGATGTCTGTAACTGGATCATTTATTGAACAATATTGCACTTCAAGAACATGGTCATGAATGAGCTTTCTGATGAAGTGCATGTGCAGCTCAATGTGTTTGCTGCACTGATGTTGGATTGGATCTTTGCATAGTTGAATGGCACTTTGACTATCACACCAAAGTGTAGTCGGATGTTGTTGCTGAAATCCAAACTCTAACAGGATCTGATGAAGCCAAATGGCTTCCTTACTAGCTTCTACGGCACCACGATACTTTGCTTCTGCTGAAGAAAGAGAAATGGTACTTTGTTTCTTGCAAGCCCATGTAATAGGTCCTGAACCAAGAGTGAACACATAACCTGCAGTAGACTTTCGATCATCAGGGTCACCAACCCAAACGGAATCAGTGAAACCAACCAATAGAGGAGATGCTTCTATACTATAATGAATCCCAAACTGAACTATACCTCGAACATAATGAAGTATTCTTTTAGCTACTTTCCAATGACTTTCATGTGGGATTTTTATAAACCGAGCAATAAGGCCAATAGTAAAGGAAAGGTCAGGACGAGTATGGGTTAGATACAAAAGTTTTCCCACAAGTTGATAATATAAGGTAGCATCAACTTCAGGGGAAGT
>APFE030831247.1:0-46936 GCA_000404065.3 Pinus taeda
TTGGGTTCTTGTCATTTTTAAGGAACTAGGGTCATAACAATGCCCTAGATTTGAAGGAATAATTCATACTTATAATGATATGATGAAATTATTAGTAATGAAAGTAAAATTATTCTAGAAGTCTATGTATGATCAAAGTTGAAGACAATGAGAGAAGTCAGGGATGGAAATCACATAAAATTAGCTAGGATATTTATGGAGATATATGGGGAGATATTCATGGAGATATTGTGGAGATTGTTATAAATATAGTTGAACCAACTAGAAATACTATAAATTTGTTATGGGAACCTCATTTCTATATTACGAAACCTCATGTATTATATTCATGCAAATGAAGGTAGGATACATACTATTGTTGTAATTAATATAATATGATTGTTGAAGTATATTTTTTTCGTGTGTGTGTAATTTTTTCTTCATAGTTTCCCACATACCAACACTTGGTATTAAAGCTTATACCAAGCTTTGGTATTAGAGCTTAGGGTGAAAGGATGATTGTGAGCACATAATAAAAAGTGAGTAAAGATGGTGCTTGCACCCATGGGTGAGCTTGAACAACACACACATGAAGTTTCAGAAGAATAAGAGACAATTATTTCTTTATCTATAGTCAGCATGTCCTATAACACTAAAGAGCTATGAATCAAAGTGTATTTTTATCGATCAACGTGTATCCATTAGAATGATCTATTTCATTTGTTGTTCCATTCCAACAAACATGATCACTAGTCAGAAATATGATCTTCATATTTTTCCAATCAAAAAAGTGTCGTTTAATTATTGTTTTGTTTGTTATCGTAGCTCAAAAAATTCTTTCATGCAGTTCATCTCACCCTTCAAATTGTTTTATTGTTCCTTGTTTTATTTTTTTTAATCGCAACACTAACAAATGGAAATGTGAAAAGTAATAGAAACCATGGAAAAAACATAAAGAGAAGAAAATACTAGACATTACCAATTCAAGTGTTATCAGTTCCTCATTTACAATAAAGTCGACCACCATAGTTTCATAAATTACATCGTCGAAATTCCTCAGAGAACAATATTGGAATCTTGTAAAAGTTTTCAAATTTTGATAAATTGGAACCTTTGGGTGCATGATTGATTGTACCCTGCACCCTATGTTTATTATGCTCGTTATTTGACAAGAAAGTGTGAATAATTAACATATTTAAAATGGGAAAAGGAGGAAAAAGGCTATAAACTGCTAATAATGTAATGGAACTACTACAACAAGATCTTGATGATGCTTTACAAAGAAATAAACAGATTATGCAAGCAAAATAATTCCATGATAGGTAAAGTTTCAGAACTGAGATTAGGAGAAAAAGAATTTTATCGTGAACTTATTAGTTTTTCCATGCAATGCATCAACACATTAGAAGAAAAGTTTAAGTTACTAGATCAATTTGTAGATGATCTTTTCAAAATCCAAGATCAAAATGACAAATTGATAGAATCATTGTAGCAATTATTAGACCAAAATAAATATGATGTTAACACTTGAAATTGATGTAAATAAATTAAATCAAGAGAAATCTGAGGGTGATGGAATTTGTGATACTAGTGACCTCATTCAAAATATTGATAGTTCTACTGATACTTTCCATTTGATTGATAATAATATTGTTCATATGAATATGTATAATTGTTGTTCTAAGGTTCTGAATAATGACCTTGGAGATATTTCCAAGCTTAGTATTCTAGTATTGATGAAAGATTTAGAGTATGGGCTTCATGAAAGGCTCAAACTAATTTTCTTATTTTGGTATTGTATGTAGATGACTTGTTCTTAACATGTGCAAAGAAGCTCATCATAACGTGCAAAGTAGACATGGAACCTAAGTTTGAAATGAAATACAATGACTTGAATAATTACTTATTAGTGTTGGAGGTTTGACATAGATTAGGGGATACTTTCCTTTACTAGGGTAAGTATGCAATTTAGATCCTAAAGAGGTTTCAAATGGAAGATTGTGATGCGGGAGCATTCAGCCCAACAATATCATTGTATTTTAGTAGACATAGGGGGTCTTGTGTTTTAAGGAAGTTGGTTTCCTAAGTGTTAAAATAAATGTGAATATTTAGGCTTTTGAGCGATGAGAATAGGAATTAATTAGATATTGTGAGACATGTTTGTAAATGTTCTCAAATGTAGGAGAACATGAGAGGATTAGGATTAGCTAGGAATTAGTTTGAAGAAACTGTTGAACAACTGAAAAGTAACTGAGGAACAGTTCCTCAACTGTAAAGAAACTGCTAATAATGTATTGAAAAGGAAAAAAGAGAGAGGTTGGAGAGGTTAGACATTAGAGAGAGATGAGAGACGTAGAGGCCTATAGAGAGAGTCTCTAAGAGGAGCATGAGGGCCGATTAAATGTAAATCAGGCCAAAGTCAATTGTATCTGTGCATTATTAATAAAATGAGTAGTTGAATTATTGTGACTGTGTATTTCCTTTTATGTGTTGAGTGATCCATAGAAGAACACTGATGATATTATGTGTGAGTTTAACAGGTCTATGTGCAGGTTAAATAAGAGCACAGAAAGAGCCGAGGAATATAGACTATTCTAGAGGAACAGCGAGGCAAGTTGGGGTTGAGGTAGAGTCCAAGTGGGATGCAGAGGAGAGGACAAGACAGAGGATCATGGAGATTCCTTGAAACCTTTTTAAGAACCAAAGAAATGTTGGAGTAATCGTGATCAAAGAATTCATGAAGTGAAGCTCAGGAGAGAGTCGCACAGCGGAACCCCAAAAACCACAAAAACCATTGAAAATGGTGGAAAAACGTAAGTAACAGAGTAGCGAAGGAGTAAACTGTTAATGCACAACAACCATTAGATCTCATAGATCTACGGTCAGGATTAATATCGCATCGGTGGAGTCCTTTGAAGTTATCGGAACCAAGATTTGGGTAGTTCCGATGAGCGATCGCGATTGAACGAGGACTGTTGGATCGGAACCATATCAATGGTCGTGATCTAATCACAAATCGAAAGTCGGAGGTGTCGAGGGACAACGGTCATAGAACTATGATGTTGCGATGTCTGATCATCGATCGCCGATGTAGCGCTGATCGGGATCGGAGGAGAGAAATGTGATATGCGATAAGAGACGGACTCGACGACATTTATGGTTGCAGGTCTATAGTATTTGAGATCCTCTATATGTGTTCAGAGCGGGATTTCAACGTGTTTCCTATGTATTGTGATAGATGTGTTGCTCGAGTCTTTTAAGACTTAAGCGTTATTAAAACGCTTCCGATAGTCGTATATCGGAGGGAAGGGGTGATGAGGCAACGATACCCGATTGCGATAAAGGCAACCTCAAAATCTGTGTAGAGGTCGTACCAAGGCAGAAAATTTTTGTTTTCATATATTTTCCTTTTTAAATAGTTTATAAAGGAAAAAAGTGTTGATGGAAGGTTTTATGCGATAAATATATACTAACCAAGGTTAAAGAAGGGAAATATCATTTATGTGTGGGTTAAGGGATAATGAAGGTTATGAGGAGGCTTAAAAGTCCCAATAGAAGGTTTAAGCGGGGTGATTGAGTTACGATATAAAGGAACTGATTAATGGGGCCTTAACCATTGATGGTTGAAGATTTGACTCCTTGGTGAGTTAAATTCTTGGGACAAATGTGTTTATGCATTTGTATATGCATACTATGGGTGTAAGCGGGGGTAACCCTGCATTAATTGGTATCAGAGCAAGTTAAAGCTCTTTGAGAAAAATTAGAAGAGAGTTATGTTTTAAGATGTTTATGCAGGCAAGGGGGATTAGATTTTAATCTGAAAAACAGTAAGCACATAGAAGATGATGTGTAGCAGAACTTGTAGATGCAAGAAGACAGAGAACAGTCCATTCAAAGTGCAGGAGAATGGTGGAACAAGACCATGCAGAGATCTTGAAGGTGAGATGACATATTTTCTTTTAAATGGATTGAATATTGGAGAATGGATGTTTTTACACTAATACACAGGTTACATCATAAGAAGATGAGAAGATTGCAGCAATCTAGAGCGAGGAGTACTCAATTGGTTCAAAAGGAAAGAACTAGAGAAATGCTAACATACTGAGCTTAGAGGAGAGAACCTTAGTGAAGCATATGTAGCAAGAAGGAGACTTGTTACTGTAAAGGTAATGTTGCAACTCACAAAGGTAATTCCACAAATGATGTGGTAGAATTGTTAAGGTAAGGAAGGAAGCTGGTAAGACTTTCTAAGTAAAAGAAGAAGTGGTCAGAACCCAGTATTTCATGCTGATTGAAATACAAGAGGACAATTGTGTTCTTAAAAGGTGAAGTTGAGTTGAAGCCTAGAAGGAGTAGAGAGAAGTGCTCAAATGAGGTTCTAGAGGTAGGGGACCAAGTACTTGCCAAAAGACCAAATACAGAGGAAAGCTTGGTTAGGTAAGTTGCAACAAGGAGGACTTGTTGTTGCAGAGGCTTTAATGCAACTCATAGTAAATGAGTGAGGAACTCATGAAGATGGAAAAGAAGATGACTATTGATGGTCATAGCAGAGGTTCTGAGGAAGACCACAACAGAAGAAAGATGAAGAAAGGGGTTGCCAAGACAAATGGCAAGAGGATGAGTCAAGAGGAGATTGACAAGGAAATTGCAGAGATAAAAGGACAACTCAATGTATTGAGGATGAAACTTGAGGAAAACCAAAGACAAGGTTGGGCCTTGAGGAAAAAGGCAATGAAGTGTTCTAAGCTACATAGAAGACTACAGTAGAAGCAAGTAAAGTGGCAGGGGGAAGAACTCAAAAGGGTTGAGTTGGAAAAGGAAGAATCTATTTGTGAACCGGAACAGGGTGAAGTTCTGGGTGAAGATGAAGACTTGAAGACTCAAACTTCAAGTGAGATCAAAGAGTCACATGATTTTAAATCTGATGATTTTTGTATAGTTGCAGGTGGAACACATGAAGAAGGACAATTTTCTGATATTGTCATAAAGAAGGAAGAAGACAGGAAGAATCTAAATTATGTTCTAAAAGAAAAAGTGGAGAAGGATATCAAGCAACCAAGTGGAGATCTTGATGAGATTGAGGAAAAGACCATCGAAGTGTTTTTAAGTCATGTAGAGGACTTGGAACAATAGGGGGATTTGATGATTGAATCATCAAATGAGATCATGAAATCTCATGGGTTTAAAATTGACAAATTGTGTGTGAAAACAGGTATTGCAGAAGACAAACCATCCTATGGAATTGTCTTGAATGAAGTTGAAAGTTGCCAAGAAAAGTATGGTGATGACTTTCTTTCGAGTGAAGAAATAGTGTCACCAATAAGTTATGTTTGTGACAAAGAAGAAGATAGTGAGGATTGTATAGAATTTTTGGGAGAAATTCCAAGTGAGATGGCAGATTTGTGGCATAAGTTAAGTCTTTTGGAAGAAAGGCTAGAAAACCAAAGAATAAGTGTCCAGACTATAACATCAGAGTTGAATGAGAATGTCATGGGTGACAAATGTGGAAAAGAAGTTGTCAAAAATGTTGGCGAAGAGAGAAAACATGGTGAAACATTTATGCTTAATGAATTGATTGATTCTGATGTATTAGATAATAGAGAAGAAAATGTGGATGAGTATACAATCGTGAAGATGATAGGCAATAAATCTGAAGATATGAAGCAGCAAGTGGAAGTTGCAAAAGAAGAAGTTCACTATTGTGAACCCGAGCAAGGAGACATCCTTGGAACAGATGATGTGGAGGAGAGACTAGCTGACAGTCTCATGAATTCTTTTGAGAATTCAAATCAGCAGACTGATATGTTGATAGAGGAGGAGAAAACATAGCAGCATACTGATGTGTTTCCAAAGGAAGAAGAGGCACTGAGGCCTTATGTTTTCTATTTTAATAATTATTTTATGAGTGCAGGTATAGTTGTAGATGATGGAAGAAATTTGGCACATATGAGTAGCCAAATGAAAATGAAAGAAAAATATTCTATGGAAGAATTTAATCCATAGAACAGAGATGTTCAATTGCTGGAGAGAATGTTGGAAAGTCAGAATTCAGTACAGATAGAGATAATTGTGAAAGAGGGTAAGGATGAAAGGGAGGCATCAAGAACAAACAAGTAACAAGTAAGGAACCAGCAACTACATGGTGGAAGTAACCAATAGAAATTTTTAGTGGACAACAGCAGTAACCTGAGGCAAAGAGAAAGAAGAAAAAGTAAGTGGCAGAGTATGGACCAGCCCAAAGATGTGCTGGAAAAATAAATTGAATAATTGCGGCAGCTGATGATGAAACGGGCCATAGGGATAAAGTTGATGACAGCAGAAAGGATGATCAATCAGAGTATGAACCTGATTGACAAGGAGAGAAAGATAAAGCAAAAGACAGCAGACATGCAGCGACAACAAAGGAGCAAAGCATTTGGGCAGTTGCAAACTAAAGTTTGGGACCTTGGAGGTTTTTTCTAACAACATATGAAGACACATGATCAGGAGGCCATGATTATTTTCTACCTTGGGAGTCTGATGCATGAGCATTCAGCCCAACAATATCATTGTATCTTAGTAGACATAGGGGCTCTTGTGTTTTAAGGAAGTTGGTTTCCTAAGTATTGAATTAATGTGAATATTTAGGCTTTTGAGTGATAAGAATAGGAATTAATTAGATATTATTAGACATATTTGTAAATGTTCTCAAATGTAGGAGAACATGAGAGGATTAGGATTAGTTAGGAATTAGTTTGAAGAAATTGTTGAACAACTGAAAAGTAACTGAGGAATAGTTCCTCAACTGTAAAGAAACTGCTAATAATGTATTGAAAAGGAAAAAAGAAAGAGGTTGGAGAGGTTATGTCACTCAGAATGAGTCGAGGTTGCGGACAAGATCGACCTCCCTAGTATCTAAAGATATCTAGTGACAAGCAAGCCAATCAAAAACTATCTTTCTCTAAATATGCAATTAAAAACAAAGGCAAACAAGCGTTTTAGGCCTACCTTGGGTCCAATGCAAGTTTGTGGAAGCCTCGCTCCCTTGCTCCAAATGAGATTCCTTGAAGTATAAGTCTGCAAACACAAACAAGCAAACAAATTAAATAGCACCTGAAAAGCCAATATCATAAAGCATATTCATCATAATGATTAAGGAGATTATGAAACAAACCACATAAGACAATTTGTTGAGAAAACTGAATCTGATTGTATTAATTCAAATGAAAGAAGAACTTTACAACCCGTGCCTTGATGCTGTACAAGCTCCTCCCAGGTTCCGACAAGAAGTCTCCTCTACTTTGACAAGTTTCACTCACTTCCCAATGAAACCAAAAGGTATGTGATCTCTCCTCTCAAGTTTAACTAGGAAGTCCCAATTCCATCAACATTTACCCTCAAAATGTTCAGCTTCTAACCTCCCTAGCAACTGACCCAATGCTTTAATTTATAGTGCAATGGAGGGAAGTTACTAGGTCCTCCTTCAAAGGGATAAAGCCCTCCTTCAAAGGGATAGCTCCTCCTATCAAGGGATTAGCTCCTTCTCTTTTGGGATGCATGAACCACCTTGGAGTGAACAATCCACGTCAAAATTCTTTCTAGAAACATCTAGAATTAACCCAAAGTGAGTTTTTTAGAATAAACTTGCACCTTTTTGACTTTTACAGGGGTACGCACCCACCCCTTTACAGACAGAGCATGCAGATACACAGGTAATATGAACGAAGGGTGTGGGCCTGCAGGCAAAAGTGAGAGAAAGTGCGGAACCAGAGTTTTATTGATTTTTAATGTCTTTCTCTCATTTGCAAAGCTTGACATGAAGAGTTAAGGTATGAGACTTGCTTAGGAGGCCAGTATAAGTGATGATAGACCCATACTGACTGCAAATAGTCATGGTGACGATATTTTTGTGTAACACCCACGATTTCAGGTTTCAAAATTCTTCTAGATCTATGACTGGGTTCAGTAGTCTCCCATCTCAACACTATTTCTTCTGGTAACAACCTCTTCAGAATCTCTATCGTCCTGAACTGAAGAGTTTCTCTCTTTGTTAAATTGAATTCATAAACAAGTATGTCAACATCCTCCAATTTTAAGAGGTCCGTGTGGCAACGATTTATATTTGTGCCCTTTCTTTTTCTCTTTCTGCCAATTTTTTTTTCAACTACCATATCTGGCTTGTACACACTATTGAATGGGTGTGTATTTGAGGCATACCAATGTACTTCAACACCTGCAACATCTTTATTTTTTGTAATTACCTTTATAACCTTAGAAACCCAAAAAGGATAGCCATTGGCATCTCCATCTAATAGAACTGTGATCATGAAACCCTCCTTAATATCCTGTACTGAACCCCTGTAAAGGTCTTCCATGGCTTCACGTTGTGCATGAGATCTTCTAGAACCAATATACATTTCTCTTTCCAATACATGTGAAGAATTAATAATACCTTGAGATTGTTGTTGTTCAACAATTTTTCTTTCCTCATGTTCATTTGACACATTTTGTGGCCAAATAAATGAAGTTTTAAAAGGTATATCTTCATTTGTTGCTCTTGAAATGATATCACTTTGATTATTGAAAAAATACTCCCACCAAACTGAATCAACAATATCAAAGTACTCATATGTAAATCTAATACACTTTTTAATTTCTTCCAGAAAATCAAAATAATTTGTATCTCTATTGTTCCTATGTGCATTATGAACTTCAACAACTGATTGTAATAACAATATATTTGATGCAAATATTGGATGATCTAGAGTGAACTTCAAAAATTCCAATCTTGATGACGGTGCCCATTCCGTAGTAGTTGAATACTTCTTGCCCCTATTAGTGTTTTCCCATCAATTTTTTTGATACGAAATTGATGTTGGAAGCTAATGCCATTAAGTTGTTCAATGCATTTCTCCTCACCATGCAATCCTAAAATAACTTCACATGTCAACAGTTTCTTCCAACACATGAAAAATAGGATTTTACATGTATGATTTCTTAATATATTGAATTAATGATGGAAAGATCCCAACATCCTTCCTCCTCAATGTGATTGTAAAAAGAATAAACATCTGATCAATATAGGCATGCGTGTGCCCAACAAGAAGGAAACCAACCTTTACCTTTTGAAAAATTCTCAATTCAACAAGCATGTTTAGATATCCAAAAACAATTTGGTTTTTGTTTTCACAACAAGTGTTTTCCAATTGTAGATACAAAAATTTAGGAAGATTACTCGACCAATGAGAAAGCACATCATGAATTATGGTTATTGTCATATTTGCATCATTATGAATATTTGGAGCTGTGAAGTATACCCTTGGCAACATTTTCCCATTGAGCACCATACAATCGACCAAGTGATATTGAATAAAATTTCCCTCCTATAAATTTTTGGGTGTGCGAACAAAATTTGGTAGGAGTGTTTTCTTTTGGTCCATACCATCAATTATCAAACACAAACATTTATTTGGATTATCATAACACTTATTTCTATGCTTGTACAACTTTTTCCTTTGACTTGTTTGTTGTTTGTGATGCTCTTGAAGCGCTTTGACAATGGAATCTACACAACATAAAAGAAAGTCATTAATAAATACATTTTCATATTTCATGACTGTACGATTTTAGAAATTAATGTTATGAATGCCTACCTCTTTCTACCCCTTCACATTTATCCATTTTTTATTTAACAGAAGCACATGTACTGCAAACCCCCATCCTCGTGTTCTTAGGAATATGGACATTGTTGAATTATTTATTCCATATCTTCAAAAAATATTGATATGTAATAAATCATCCATTTCCTTCAACATCTTCTGCATATTCTTTGTATAAGTTGTAGATTTCTCATATTGAGAAATTATATGGAATATGTATTATCTCTCTATTTGGCATGCACTCTCCATGCTTTGAAAATAGGTCTTTCATCCATGACATTGTAGTATTTGATAATGGCCCAAACTGTCATTTATAATGTACTTCTGAATAAAATGTGGGATCCTTTTCCAAATTTTCTTGGATTCTTGACAGACGAAAATTACCCATTGAATGAAACATTTTGAAAGCATTTCTATAGATAAATAAAGACCCAATATGATAATCATAACTTGGCAATGTATATTGCATGCACCGCACTAAATATGAATTTTTTTCATGATTTTATTCATTGACAAATATCTCTTCCTTTTCTCCAATGCAAAGTTGAAATCCATATGTTTCAAGAAATCCTTTTGACAACATGCACTAGAAATGACAGCACTGATAAAACTTCTTCTTGTGGGATATTCTGCTCTACCCCTTGTATAACTAGAAAATCTTGGATTGATATGAAAAGCTCTGCTCCTACACCTTGATACAATATTTGCTGGCAACGTCTCCATCATTGAATCATCATCTGTATAAGCATTTTCGTCATCATTAGGAGGAATATTATCCTCACTGTGATCATTTGTGCTTTTGAAATACTGACTTGGAGGATATTCTTAATCTTTCCCTTCATTAGTGCTACCCTCATAGTCCTTAGAATTAGGACTAAATGGAAAATTTGACTTGTTGTGTTAACACTGGAATATCGTACACCTACTAGTACAATCCATAAGACATTAAAATTGCCCAGCAGAATGCACAGGTGGACATTTTTCTAGCGGAATACATTATAAAGATTCAAAAATTAAAGGTTCTCCTAAGGTCCAAAGTTCGTGAAGGAAATCAATTAAGGCTGTGGGTATATTTCTTTGATAAGATGCGCATGACATATCCTCAAAAAACCGCGCAGTTGCAAAAAAGGTGACTCAGCATCCCAGGACCACTCTACACACTTGAAGCCCTCAATGGAATCCCCTTGTCCTACTCATGTGTCTTTATAATACATGTACCAAGAGAGGGAAGAGGGATTCAAAAAAATCTATATAAACAGGCCATGGGAGAGCCAAAAGAAGAGACACTGTTATGCTGGCCAAATTGCTTGTAATCAAACCCCCATTTCATTGTTGAACCAATGAAGTGAAGAGAATTAGCATGTTGGAAAAATTGCTTATGAGCAACCAAACATCTTAGTGAGTGAAGAGTAATCCGCCCATTGGAGAGTCTTCACACTTTTTTGAGAGATCTGAGAAACTTGCAAAGAGATTGAGGAAATGAAACATCCTTGTTGAGGAGTTTTTAGCTCCCTCGCTCAAGGAATTCTCTTCAAGTGTTTTAGTATTATGATTGTATTCAACCTCTACCACCGGGCAATCAATAAAGGGAGAGTTTTCCATATATTATTGATGTGTTTGCTCCATTTGAGGATTGTTATGTTCATGCAACTATTTGTTTAATTTTATGTTTGTGTATGCATTGCATTCATTATTTACAATGTTGTGTTTATTTAAGTATGTCAACTAACAACACCAATTTTAAATGTGATCCTTTGCAGGTAACAATCCACTGCTAAGGGGGTGTTTTTTGGTACACTTGTGCTCCAAAAACACACTACAATAGGAATGACAACCCTATTGATATCTTTCATTAATCTAGAGATTGTTTACATGACCTCCTCTCTACACAAACATCCTTCAAGGTGCTCCTCACCTCCCTAGATTTTTTACAGTCCCCCTGGACCTGTTCTGAGCTCGTGGAAGTGAAGAATTTTCAAAATTTTCTCACCCACGCATTTTATTCTTTGACAGACGCCAAGCACACGTCTGTGCCTGTGAAAACTGTGAAGTATGCGTCTGTTTCTACAAACACATGCGACAGACCAAAAAACAACAAAAAAACCTTGTATTTTTCAGTTTTCTCATGTGATTGGCAACCTCTAGTGAATTGAATTCACCTCTGCATTCTGTGTTTTCTATTCAGTACCCCTAATTTCTTGAATGAACCCTAATTCATCAAGCAATTAGATTTATTTTTATTTTTATTTTTTATTTTTTATTTAATTGCAAACAAATACCCACATAAATTAATTAGGGAGGAATGTAAGTGGCCATATTCAACATATGTTTTCGAAATATTTCACTTAATTTTTTGCAATTCATATTATCTTAATTAGTAAAGCAAGTAAGTGGCCCATTTTCCATGAATCTTATTACTAACCAAAGCAAAAAAAATGCGACTAGGAGAAAATGTTAGTAAAGAAAGTGAGTAATCCCTACTTCCCTTGTGTCTCCTAGACAAACCTGGGATTGCATATGAAAAAATTCTTGAAAATATTTGAATTTCCATCTCCCTTATTAAAATCCACATAGTTTAATAGGAAAAAGTAAGTGGCCCATAATCCACAAGTAAATTTCTTTTTCCATGCAAGGAAAAATCAACACCTAGTGTAATTAAAAGAGTATTGAAAAGGATCATCACATATCCAAATCTTATCACACTTGTATGTTCACTTGCATCACACACTAAGCCTCCATACACTTTGTACTCAAATACCATCCATCTTTTGGATCTTTGGTTACTTCGTCTATTTTGGCTTACCAAATCACCCCATAAGTGAAATAAGCCTCTTTAAAAGCAACCATAACTTGAAAAAATTAAGTTTTCCCATAGGGGTCACCAAAAAGTTTATAGCTTAGGTTAGGACCATTGGGGGTAGGCATCCCATAAGCCACCATGGTCATGCTTCAACATTGAAACATAGTTTTTGACTTTCTAGGGAGCTTAAAAATCCTTCAACAATCCCACAGAAAAGAAACCCCAAGCATGGCAGAGACTCGATTCAGAGGGGGTTTGGCTTAGGACCAATGTGTGGGGTACTCTTTGGGGCTACTTGAACCTTCTAGTGCTCAATACTGGTAACTGATTACCAAGAAGCTAAAGACTCAAATGCTCATGTGGGATGAAGGTACTTAGTGACCAAATCTATGGCATCCTTCCCAATAGGTCATGGTGTAGGTAGCACTCGACCCTCATTACCATTACCTTGGTTGATTCCTTAGTTGTTGGAAGGCGTTACCAATTCTTTTAGTACGTTGCCCCAGGACCCATCAGAGGTTATCACCACAAGGCCTGATTATTTTGAGCATGGATAGGACGATTAGGCATTCATAGGATTATTTATCATACGCAACAAACAAAAACCCCTTTTTCTATTTTCTTGGTCACATAGTTTAATTAAAGGAAAATAAACCATTGATATTTTCTCTTTACCTTATGTATGTGATCCAATTGCATTATATATATATATCTATCTATCTTATATATATATATATATATATATATATATATATATAATATATCTATATCTATATCTATATAATATATATATATATATATATATATATATATATAATATATATTATATATCTGCCCATCATCAAAATCAAAGTAGTGCACAATCTAATTCAACACCATAGGGGACCCCATGACACCCCTTCAATCTAGGAGTTTTTTAAACCTCCCCCCATTGCTGGGAGGTATACTAGGATTCTCACTATTTAGGCTGAGAAGACATAATTCAACGACCATTATCTGATCTTCCTTTGTTGCTACGAATTTTCTTGGAACTCCTCCTCAGCCAGGAACACCCTTCACTACTCCTAAAGGATCCCCACACGCTACCCCCTTTGGGAGTTCACACACTTCTCCTCTGGACAATCCCTGAGTTACCCAACAACGTAATCCTCCCATGACATCCCCACAAAGGACTCCACTACATATAGTTTTCCAAAATTGATTTACGAAGGCAAGGAATGCACAGATCCCGTTTTTAGCTTCATTAAATCTCCCATATTTAAGCAAGCTCACAAATGACTTGATGGAGCATGGCCAAAATTGGCCAGCTATGGCCACAAATCTCCCTTCAGATATTCCAAAATTTGAGGGAAATCAGCACAAAGACCTAGGGAACCACGTCATGATATTTCACCTATGGTGTTCATCTAACAGTATCATAGAAGATACTATTAGATTAAGGCTATTTCAACGCACCCTAGCAGGGCTCACCAGGAAGTGGTATATAGACCAGCCCTCCGCGTCTCAGAAAACCTTTAGCTCATTAGCTAAAGCATTCCTTACTTTCTTCCAACTCCCAATCTTCCATGATTCTAGGTTGGAACATCTAACCAACTTCAAAAAAACACAAGCTGTGCACATCTTAGACCATATCCATGAATGGCGGAAATGTTGCAGCTTGTGAAAAATAGATTTTGAAGATAAAGTCCTCCTGGACATTTTCATGAGATCCCTCACCTCCAAAATCTCAAAGGAACTTGCTAAAACACTCCCGCAAAGCGAGGAAGAAGCCACTAGTAAAGACCAACAATTGGAGCTGATCTACAACCAGTCGGGGTACACTTACCACGTACTCCTAGATGCCCCGTGCTTGCAATCTTATCGAGAAATAGCAGGTGCATTCAATACCACTGATGGATTAATTGGGGACCTATCTCAAAGATATCATAGCAGTAGCTGCCAATACCTTGTGTACCCAATGAATGCCCCATCTTACGATGCTTCACCACCATTAAAAAATACAGGGTATTATAATGGTCAACCCACACCAATGCGAAATATAGGCAATACGGATAACCAACACCAACCCCTGCAAGGAGGCTCGTATCATCTGTTAGGCCCCTATACTACTAGTGTAACTCCTTATTGTTATTATTACAACCCCCTTATTATATTGTTGTACCCATGTAGTCCCAATAGATGCCCACTATTGTTATTATTGTGCCCCATAGAAGCCCACTATTGTTTTTTTTTTTCCCGTAAGAAAAAGTCGTAATTTTATTCATATTGATAAAATTACATTTTGTAGATGCATGAGGCATATTCAGATGGCTGTTCCTGAAATAACAGGCAACAAATGGAGAAGAAAAATAAAAAATAGTAGATGACTGTTCCTGTGATTATAGGAAACTACAGAAATAGAGAAAAAAGAAAAAAATGTTCCAGCAAGAGAAAAACTGGAATCCGGATTCAAGTTTTTCTCCCCTTTTTCTTTTCGACCTTGCACCATTCTCCTTGAGTGGGCTCGATTGAAGCTATGACTAACTGTGTTTCTGCTTTCTGTGAGGCTGTTTCCTTGTCTGAGTCTGAAGTATCTGAGTGGTGATGCCGCTTGATCCCTCCCATACTCAGGTCCTCGCTTGTCTTCTCTACCTGATTTGAGTGGTGCTGTGAGGCCTTGTTGTCTGATGTGGTTTCCTTCTGAGTCTCCATTTCTCGGGATACCTCAGCATTGTCTGCGGGGGTATCTTCCTCTTCTGCTTCTGATTCTTCGTCCTCTGAGTTAGGGGGGGGGGGGAATTGCCAGCCTTTCCTCTGCTTCCCTTTCTGCTTCTTTTTACTGTTTGCTTTCTTGGCTTCTAGACATGTGCTTTGCAAGTGCCCTGTCAGCTTGCAGAGCCTACATATGAAAGCAGTATTTTCATAGTCTAGTGCTTAGAGCCAATTTTGTTGTTTGTAGGTCAGCCTTATATTGTCTGGCAGCCCTTTACTTAGATCTACTTCCACACAAATGCGTGCGAAAGTGTAGACTCTTTCATCAATCCTTTCCAGATCTATTTTGATATATTTCCCAGTACTCCTTCACTCCAAAAGTGAAGGGGAAGGTTGTATAGGCAGACCCAGACCGGCACTTTGGATACACTCATTTTGTTTGGATCGAAATCTGGAAACCATGGAGTCATAAACAGCCCCGATGTTCCCCAAAACCAAGGTCCAGCACTGATGATTTTATCTCTGACTTCCTCGGATGCAAATCTAACTAAAAAAAACCCCTTGGAGCATAAATGTATATCACATTCCATGGTCCAGGTGGTGAAAATCCAATGAAATAGATCCACTAGTTTTGGCCAAAAACTATTAAAACGACAGATTAGTGCCTGCGTTTCATAGGACTTTACGAAATCATCAAGCCCTGAAGAATCAAATTTGAGGGCTGGAGTTTGCCCTAGCTGATCTACTATGTATGGCCGAGGTGTATATTCGCCTTGATTTGGAGAGGTCCTTGAATCTCTGTTACCCTGTAAAATGTTTTTGTAGGAGGAACCTCCCTTGGATTGATGCTGAGGCGCTGTCTTTTTCCCCCTGTCTCCTCCTGAGGAACTTGGCTGTCCCTGAGGTAGAGTCCCTGCTCTCAGCCTAAGATTTAAAACAATGGTTGTTTTTGAACTAATTTCATAGCTGTCTAGGGTTCTACTATCCCTGAGGGACCACCTACCACTGACCAAATGCTGGACCTGAACAGGGTATCCCGTCAATGCCCAAATTTACTGTTTCAGCTGCATGATGGTGCTTTCTGCATGTACCCACACTAAACAGAATTTCCCTTCAGGGGTTTTAATAAAAATATGAAAACGAGTTGTTGTTACCTAAAGCCTGGGTTTTGACAGGGTTCCTGATCCGCCTAAGCCGGTGTCGCGGCTAAGTTCCATGCGCTCTGGCTGTAAGCGATCTGACCTCGGATTGGGTCGTTCTTCCATTTGCATGTCTGGGTCTACAAAACCTCTGCTTGATCTATGCTCATTTCCACCGATCTGCTGCTTGGGTTCTGGCTATTCTTGAATATTGGCCAGCTCAGTTAGATCCATGCCGGATCTGCAATGTTTGGGCCAATCCATTGAGAGAGGGAGCAGATCTGCATCATGCAGTCCCTCTTCTTTGATTTCAATGACCGAACCAGCGTGAAAACCTGTAGATCCCAACCCTGTCGCGTCCCAGGTTTCTTCTCTTCTTTCCCCTGTGCCATTGCTCTTCAGGCTCTCCAAAGTTATCAAACCCATCTGGGGATCTACTAAAAGACGGAAGCCGTTGCAGAGGGGATTCGCATCAACATCGATCCTTGACTTCCATTTAGAAGCCCACTATTGTTATTATTGTGCCCTTACATTATTATTGTTATGTCAACTCTGATTATATTATGACCCCCTAGACTCCTATATATAGAAAGGAGGTCTTGTCATTTGTATCATCCAAGAATTGTTCATTTGTGTAATGTAAAGGAGGTTTTTCCCTCAAAGAGGCTGAATTATAAGGTGTTGATCTATCTTTTCTATCTTTTTGTGAGCTGGTTTCATAACATTTGGTATTAGAGCTTTGAATTCTAGAGTTTCGCTGCTCCAAACAGGTCATCGTGGAATTTGCGCTATAAATTTTTTTCTGCGACATTTCAGATGCTACAAAAGAAACCCATGTGAGAAGAAATCACGTTGAACCTCGGGTCCGAATTTCAGAGATTTTTGCACAACATTTGTAGAGATATGATCTAAGGAAGTCAGTCTTTTTGTAGACTCTTGAATTGCATTCCAAATAGGTGACTTGGGGAAAATAGTCATAACTTTTGTTTTGAGCATCATATTGCAATTTCGTAAGAAGTAACAGAAACAGGACAAACTTTAGTTTCCTGTGTATATTTTTCATATCCTAAGGGAAAAATAGTGACACGTGGCACTTCATACAATTTTGCTCTTTTGAAAAGTTCTATAATTAGGTCATTGTGGGAGATTTGGCATAACTCTTCCTTGGAGAATACAATTTGGATCAGACTGGTGGCATTGGAAAGAGGATGCATAGGGCTACTATAGATCACAATTTCAGAACTAGAAGAACCAGAATTACAGAGTTATAGTCATTTCAAGATCGAGCTCCTAAAATCAAGAAAAGACAATATGAGGAAGTTTGATGGCAAGGATCCGGTAAATTGGATACTTCAGATGGAGCAATATTTTGATCTACATGGTGTACCAGTGTTACAAAGGTATGTATTGCATCTTCATATTTAGAACCAGATCATTTTTTATGGTATAAAGGGCTTAGTTCTCGTAAAACGTGGTCAATTTTCACGGAGGAAATGATAACACATTATGAGGATACAAAGAGCAACACCTTCTTTAGAGCAACAGCACAACAATTGGAAAGAGTAAAAGTGCTTTGTTACATAGTGGAAAGTAAAATTATGGCAACAAGGAAGTCTACCCCTCACAACCATAAATATGGAAGTGTTGTTTCTCTGCCTTCCACAACCTACAAGGGTTATACCACAACAATTGGAAGAAAAAAGAGAAAAAGGGCTTTGTTACAATTGTGATAGCAAATGCACTAGAGGTCATAAGTGTGTTGAGAAGAAATTATTTTACATAGAGTATGAAGAGGAGGAAGAAAAGGATAAAGAAACATCAAAATAAGAGGATATACGCCAGGACCCAACCCCAGAGAAAGAAGAAATGAATCAGACCATATCTTGTGTTGCAATGGTAGGAATTACCACTCCTCAAACTCTCAAGATAGAAGGACATATCAAGAAGAAAAAGGTTCAAGAAGTGAAATATCACATCGAGAAAGAAGAAATGAATCCAACCATATTTTGTAATGTGTTGGCCAGAATTACCACTCCTCAAGCTATCAAGATAGAATGACATATCAAGAAGAAAAATGTTCAAGAAGTGAAAGGTCACATCGAGCATCAAGAAATGAATCTGAACATATCTTTTAAAGCATTGGAAGAAATTACCACTCCCCAAACTCTCCAGATAGAAGGACATATCAAGAAGAAGAAGGTTCAAACAGTGAAATATCAAGAAACATCAAAAGAAAAGGATACTCACCAGGAACCAACCCTAGAGAAGGAAGAAATGAATCCGAGCATATATTATAATGCATTCTTCAGAATTACCACTCCTCAAACTATGAAGATAGAAGGACATATCAAGAGGAAAAAGGTAATAGTGTTGATTGATTCAGGTAGTACCCATAATTTTATTAATTGTAAGATAGCCAAGGACTTGAATTTCTTCCTAGATCTAGCACTAGAGCATCAAGTGACAGTTGTAAGTGGAGGAACCATAAATTGCTCTGGAAAGTGCCATAATATCAAGCTATCCATGGGATAATATTTATTGAATAGCCCAATGTTTTCCGTTCTAATGGGTGGTGCTGATGTTGTACTAGGAGTCCAATGGTTATAATCCTTGGGTACAATAGTTTTTAATTTTCAAGGAATTCTTATGAAATTTTCTTCGGAAGGAAAGGAAGTTGAATTAAGGGGTATCATAGGGAAACTAGGAAAGATAATCAACTATGACGGAATGACAAAGCTTCTAAAGAAAGAACAATGAGGCGTAATTGCACAATTATGTTCACTTACTATTCACACATCGAAATCATCTATTTCTCCACATCTCCAAAAAGTCTTGGACAATCATTCCAAGGTATTTGAGACTCCCAAATGTCTCCCATGTATTCGTGATCATGATCATGTTATTCATTTCATTCCAGGATGTGTTCCTCCAAACGTCAATCCTTATAGATATCCATATGCCCAAAGGAGTGAAATTGAACATATGGTTGTAGAAATGGTAGAGTTTGGTACAATTATCCAACCAAATTTGATAAACAAACGAAGGTATGAATGGAAGAATGGTGAAGCAGGGTGGGAACTCATTCAAAAGTTTCTGAATATCCCAGTTCCAACAATATTGCCAGAACTTGACAAGGAAGGAAAAAACATATTGGAACCTGAAGAATTTACAGAACTGAGAAGTTGACAGCTACAAAATCAATCAACTTATCAAGTGGAAGAAATTACCTATTGTATATTTCACATGGAAGGACAAGAATTTTATACAGAAGCATCAAGAACTACTCAAGCGTTGAGGACAACACTTTTTGAAGGAGAGGGGCATGTTAGGCCCCTATGCTACTAGTGTAACCCCTTATTGTTATCAGTACAACCCCCTTATTATATTGTTGTACCCATGTAGTCCCCATAGATGCCCATTATTGTTATTATTGTGCCCCATAGAAGCCCACTATTGTTATTATTGTGCCCTTACATTATTATTGTTATGCTAGCTCTAATTATATTATGACCCCTTAGACTCCTATATATGGAAAGGAGGTCTTGTCATTTGTATCATCTAAGAATTGTTCATTTTCATCCTCGAAGAGGCTGAATTATAAGGCGTTGATCTATCTTTTTTATCTTTTTGTGAGCTGGTTTCATAACATCATCCCCCACAGGGAAATCAATACTCCTCCTGGAGTGCGGATAAAATGTATACTCCCCCGAACCAGTACATTAACCAGGGACATGAGAACCAATATTATCCTTTCCCAACACCACAACATAATGTCCTTCCAAATAAAAACAATGCATAGGTAAATCTAGTGCAACCATCTCTTGCTTCACTGTATCAATAAGAAGAACAACCGAATTTGGTTAATCCTTCTAATGGTGCTAGGAAAAAAATTAAAAATGAACCAAAGGGAGAGCCTCAATGGGGATGCACAACAATTATCAGCAACCCCTAAGTGCATTGGGAAGGGACAACCCCAACCGGAGCCAAAACCAGGGTATGACCAATAACAACTCGCAGAAATAGGGCAAGAACACTAGTCTCCAGACTAATCATGCATGCACCATCTGCGGAAGTACGACCATTATAACTATCAATATCCCCAAATTCCCAATTTAAAAAGGATACAAGTTAGTAGGGGCAAAGTGGCCAACTAAATACAGTCATGCAGGGACTCTTTCCCCATTAGGAAATTAATAACACCTAGCAACAAAATTCCCAAGCTCACCCATTTAGAGGGAACCTCAACAATACTCCTAACCATGATATTTTCATGAGAGGAGAGGATGTCCTCTTGCAAATGAGGAATTGAACTTATGAGGCTCCCCTAGAGCCCAATCTGTCCACCTCGGCTAAGGCCATAACTACTATACCATTGACCATTACGTGATCTCCCATAGAAGTCATGCCCAAAATAGTTAAAGAAACTTTACGGCATGCATAGCCAAATTCAAAAGTTGCTAATAGCTATAGCATAGACGATGACTTGTCTCAGTCACCATTAGCTATGTTAGCACTTGAAGTCCTGTAGACGTGCCCAACCTAACATAAAGCCCTAATTTCTGCTTTAGGCATGATCGACCCATTTGATTTCTGCCTCATGGTCTTTGACTTGGATAAAGCTACTCCTTGGCTGCCCTCAGCCATTTCTTTCCAAATCCCTGTCTCAGTCCAGAATATAAATATCCATCATTGCATTATCGATGAAGGAGCTTCCACATGCATCATGTCCAAATCCATTTGGAAAAAAAATAGGATCCCCTGAACTTAAGCCTTCTGACGTAATGCTCAGAGCATACAATGGACGCCCTTCTGCTCCAGTCGGTCTATACCCTAGCATCCAAGTTAAGTTGGTTGGAAAGACTGTGTTAATAGACATCGAAGCACTTAATTTCGAGTTGGATTACAATATTCTATTAGGTCGAAGCTATATGTATGAAATGCTCACAGTCACCTCATCGGTGTTCAGAATTATGATGTTCCCCCATGATGGGAAGGTCATTACCATTGATCAACTCACATACTATGAGAAGAAAACTTCACCCACACTAGATTGCGTGTTTCCCTTAGTATCCCAAGAAGTTTTCATTACTTACACTGAGATCAATCTAGGCTAGTTTAAGCCATCAAAACTCCTAGGAACATTCCTAGGAAATCCTTTGGTAATACAAGATCTTGTCCCAAATATTGGAGCACTAGTTTGCATGATGACTTCATCAAACACCAAAATCAGTTCTAGACACCTCAACACCTACAACTGAAGAAGTCAAGTCTTTACCTCCTACAATTATGCAAACCCCTTTCTTATGCCCCCCACCTGGGTTCGTCTCACATTAAGCCATGGTAACCCTCACATTACCAATTATGACTCTTGCAATAATAGTTCGATACCTAATCCTCATTATTGTGTTAGTTGTGTCAAGATACATGCAGGAAGGGAGCTTCCTTATACCTCCATTTTAGAGTAACACCCCTATTCAAAATCTTCTGACACCTTCCACAATTATAGATGCTAGAAAAGTGAATTAAAACAATAAAAAAGGAGAAACTTCCAACTCCTACAAACTATGTGACCCTGTGCATTATGTGAGGAATTCGAGTACCGAACTCATATAAGTACTAAAATAGAGGAATTAAAAATAATCATGAATGTCTCCAACCCATTGGTAACCTTAGCTCCACCAAAAGGAGCGATAGGCATACCCTTATGTAATAAGGGGGTACACATCAACCATGTGTGTGCCATATGTGATAAATATGGAAGTTACACTCATCATTGTATGAATATCCATGAACTCCAAAATACAATAAAAGGTCTCATCCAAACCATCAACAATGAGCCCATAGTGCCAACCCCGCCCCCATAGAACGAAAAATGCCAAAAAATCTTCTACATATAAGAAGAATCATCATCTAGCAATACACTTGTCTACAACACACAAGGGTGAAATAAGACATATTTTCACCCCTCTACTTTACGATGTGCTATATGCGATGACCCTACCCATCCGGTAGACTAGTGCCCATAATTATGGACATGCTACCAAGTCTGACCCAACACCCTAGAGGACCCAAGAAATAAGTCTAGACATCAATACTATGTATGCACTATATGTGGGGAGAACCATAATAAATGGAAGTGCCCTCACCTTCCTCAATTCCACAAAACAACAAATTTCATACGCAACTTCGTAAAAGCAAATCCCTATCTACTAGACTTATATATGGAATCCACATAACCCATCCCCCCACCCAATGAAGAAGGACCCCTAGATGTCTTATGTGTGTTCGAGCAGAAAAGACAGCTAGGCCCCCACCATTTCACCTCCCATCACCATCGTTTGGCTAGACCAGGCCAAGAGCAATAAAAAACACCTGGGAAAGAAATTCACCCATTACATGTGCATTATGCGATAAACCAAATTATTTGATCAATGGATGCCACGAACTGAGCCGATTCAGTGATATCTTCCACTTAGTGGCCTAGATCCCCTACAAGCACATCTCAAACCAAGAAAAAAATACATGGTGTTATTGTCACATATGCTCTCAGTTCCACCACACAAGGAATTGTTAATACCTTACATACTTTCGTGCTGCAAGAGAAGCACTAAAACAAACCCATGCAAATAGGCCATGCAATAACAAGACCTTTCCCCAGAGATGGATAACTCCACAAGATATCCTCTCTCACCGTAACAAGACCTTCCCCTCAGATGGATACCTCCACAAGGTATTTTATCTCACAATAACTAGACCTTGCCCCAGAGATGGATACCTCCACAAGATATCCAATCCATGGAAAATTTTAGGGGCTAATATTCGTAGATGGGCTAGTTTTGCATGCTTTTTTCCAAAAAAAAAGATCGCCAATTTCCATTTTTCCTAAAATCGATTCACCCAAATTTTATAGGATAAAATTATTTTACATTGAAAATTGCGAAAATTTTATAGATATTATCAACAAAAATTTATAAAGGTTGTATAAAATGTTTAGAAATTTGATTTTTTTTATAAAAATTTCACCAAATAATTTACAATTTTTATATTAGGGATTAATAAGGATTTCCAAGATTTCTGAAATTTAAAATAATTTTTTATCCTTAAAATTTTCCCTGATTTAGTTATAGAATGACAAAGAGGCATCAACATCCCATGCCATGAGTAGCACCCCCTGTCATACAATCTATGCGGTTAACGCCGAACTAGTTTAGAGAAACCATGTACATGGTACAATGGAAGTTAGAAACCCTTTAGAAGGCTCCATACATCATCAAGCATTGCCTTCGTAAGGGGCATACTTACTAACAAAGCCCAATGAGACTTGCCTAAAAAACCCCGTCAATGGTCTCTACCTCAAAAACTTTCACCCATAAAATGTTAGAGTAAGCATGTATGTACACTGACTTATTGTTTATGATGATCACCTCATCATAGATGTATTCTAAAAATTGATTTCTCATCTCATGTAAATATATGGATCTTCCTCTAGCTTATCACCATGGGTTCGCTGACATCACATCTCGATGGTCACAAAATCTCGTTGCCACATCATAGGAAATATACTCTCAGACCGAGCACCTCTTAAATGGGCTATGTATTAGGCCCGACATCAATAATCAAGCATAATATGATGTTGTCATAGGCCTCTTGTCTGATGCCCACCACCTAGGTATCCATCACCTGCATGTATTCCTTGATTCCCAACTCGTAGTATCCTAGTTCCAAGTTCGCGATCCATGCCTTTTTCACAAGTATATGCATGCACAAAGGTTAGCTAGACATTTTGATCAAATAACATTTACACATACACCCAGAGATCAAAATCATATAGCTGATCACATCGCTATCAAAATCTATATTGGCATGCGTCACACATATATAACAATCAAGATATATAAAAGCATCAACATAAGTACATCTAGAAACAAAAACGCAGAAATACACCAAGAAGTATGGACGCATATATCACATCATGAGAGCATCCTGATAAATGGGTGCTTTCCCTGGTGCATACATCATCTCGACCCAAAACAAAGGTTCGTAACCAGCCTCCCAAAGGCCCTAGTGGCACCATCTGTGCATCAGGAGCCAAGATGGGACTAGTTGTAGCTACTGCCATAGAAATAAGACACAAAGTCATCTGATTCTCCTGCTCTTGGGACATCGTCATATCAACCACAAACTCTGGAAGGTGAGCCTATCTCTCAAAGGGCATACCTCTGATCAAGGTCTCCACACGTCTCCAGGAATCATGATACCATTGTAAATCTACTTTTGTAGCATCTCATTGCGCCACAACCTCCTCAACTCGTGCAAATATTCTCTTTGTAACCATAGCTCCCTCCTTAGAAGGCTCACCAATCTCTAGCCAAGGCCATTGTGCCAATCACTCTAAATAATCCTGAGGAGAAACTAGTGGCCTCGATACCTGGGGTCTTTGAGGAACAAGCACGTCCCCCACAAATCCCATATGTCTTGGATCATGGCCAACTAGAAAGGTCAGTGGACATCCTCGTGGCCCCCCATCTGCAAGTAAACAAAGCATAGTGTCAATATCATTGTAAACCATAAATACATGAAAAAACACTTATGTATACAAATGATACCTGATTGCCTGCAAGCAGCACCTGGAGGGAGCCAGATCTTCGGATCTCCCTAGAAGTCAACCCCATGGTACAGGTAGTCAGATATCAGCCAGGAGTTCGACTTGAACCAACGTTGTACCATGTTGGTCCAATACCGACCCACCTCTCCTCCACCCTACCGAGGCATTGCCTGTCCTCAATGGCGCATGTGAGGCTTCTGAGGAGGCCCTGCCGATACTGCAAGAACTGGGCAAAGCATAACCACCCTCTAATAGAGTATGCTGCAAAACACACTCCCATAAAAAAAAATCTTCAAAGACAATTGTTGAACCTCGGTAAGATTTGACACTATCCTCTGCTGCACTAGTCGAGCCTAGTCAAAGAATGCCCCCACTTGAAGTCACTGCAAAATTGAAATATGCGACCCCGAGCACTGATTGGGGGACACTGACCCCATAAGTCTAACAATCATATCCAACGTTGCTCACTCGGCTAGATCCTCCACTGTTTTGATCCTCATGCAACCATCTAAAATAGGGTCTAGAGCACAGTGCCTAGCAACCCAAAGCCTTATGCTAACATCACCTCATAGAAGGGGATAAGGAAGCACCTCCCCTCACGACATCAACCTGGTAACAAAGTATATTTCAACCTCGCCATGATCGAGAGGTATGTATGACAGATAACCATCAACCGGTGATCTACATCCCAACAACTGACCAGATATCATAGGAACTTGTCTTGCTACCTCATTAGTGGGTTCTGAAGAAACTTCAGTAACCCCCACTACACTAGCTATGACCTTGCACCAATATCCTGTGTCACAACATTCCAGAGAGGATTCTAGTATCTCTCTCTCTAGATCATCTTTCCACCAAGGATGCTACAAGTCAGAAAGGAGAACCCCTTAGGTTCTTAAAAAATCAAAATGGGTGCAAGAAACCAATTTTTCCCCCATCGCACGCCTGTTTCCTAAACAGGTGCATGGTGCATCCACCTATTCTCTAGAATAGTGCATGGTGCACATGCCTATATCCCATACAAGTGCACGCTCAACACACAATCTCTTTGGAAAGTTGCGATGAACCCCTGATAGGGCTCGTTATGCAAACCCACAAGCCAGATGCACACAATTCACATTTGAGTATCCTTTTTACGTGCGGTATTTGTGTATAACTCTAGTTATGTGTGAAGATCGTGCCACTCAACCAGAGTCTCCCATGTGGTCCTCAAATTTGACCCTAAAAATATGTACACGGGACCCATGTATGACCTACCTAATATACTTGATTGAAAATCACAAAGGTATGGGCTCAAGTTCCTACCTGTCTCTCACGGCAAAAATCCCAGGTACATAGGCTGACTGCAACGATAAGAAATGCTTCAAGAAAGCTCTCTAACCTCCATAACTCAACAATGCAAATGATTGATATATGGGCCCCACAACCCTATTTATTGACCTATTTTCCAATTGTTGGGGAACATTGCACAAGCCTGGGATCTAGAGTGACAAAACCGAAAGAGACACAAAGATTAGTCCCACAACATCTTCATCATGGAACTCTCTGTTCTTGTAAACAGGAAAAGGCATTTTTTAGACCTACCTCATATGTCAGGTACTTCTCTAGCTCTCTAAGTCTATAACATTCATTACATATATATGTCTTGAATCATGCTTTCACTTTGGGTTTTGCTTGTGTTGGCTTGAGGGAGCCTAACCCAGGTTCAGGGTGATTTAGCCAAACAAATCCCCACACTATTGGCCCTTTCGACATCAGCCCGCAAAGCATGGACTGAAGTCTCACCTGAAGCAGTATGGGGAGATGCTGGAACCAAAATTCCGCACCCTTGAGATGTCTGTGGTGTCGATTTAGTCCAATTGTGCCTATCTTCGTGTAGGTTACTTCGCACACTGTTTTAACCTTCAATACCCTCGCGATCTGTTATAATCACCTTTCATGCAGCCCTAACCAGGGGCTGAGAAGCTTTCATGCTACTATGGCAGTGAACTGCACTATTTCCCCAATCTACATTGTGAATCTTACTAATATTCTTACAGATGTTATTCAACTTCACGTAAACAGATATTATATCTTGTATTCACTTAATCAATACAATCATATATGTTCGCACATCATATAAACAATAGAAGTGTAATTTATACCCAACATATTCAATGCATAAAACGGGAAACAAATACACAGACTTGATATGAAACTTCTCTTTATTAATGCTTTCAACTGTTATAGACTCGACTCGCCCTACGCACTTAGCTGCAGGGGTCTGTGCACTTAGCTGCAGGGGTCTGTGCACTCAACTATGGTCTACTAGGCCTCTCCACACTCAGCTTTTGAGCCTTCTCCTACTCTACGACCCAAAAATAGACTTTATGCTTCCTAAACTTTACACTTACATTCTTCCACTATACTTCTATTCCATGATAAGATTATTCTTCTTCTATTAGATCTACCTTGACTACTTAGAGCCTCACTCTATTTATACAATCCCATGGTCCACGGACCATAGGTAGATCTCTACAGCCAACATTGCATTAACAAAATTGAGGGCGAACAACCCCATGACACTTTTACAATCTACACATTCCGTGCTCACAAAATGCGGAGTATTTACATCGAAATTACAATCTTTGACCAAAATCTGGGTTCTAAGCCCCAAAACTTCCCTTGGAAGATCTAGCGCCCAAAAGGCCCCCAACACAAACATCGCGACTCACCCTTAAGTCACTTTGTTGGTGCGGAGATCTTTGCGTGAAGACCTCCCAACTCTGCCTGGATTGTTGTAATATTGGCAATGCACTGAGCAACTTCCTAATGACAAAAATGGTCACTGGGGCACGATGGTAATGCAACACCCAGAGTAGGTTTAACAATCCTGGCTTTTCTACACCTCTCTGCCACTTACGCGGCTCCAACTCTATGACTCCAGTCGACACATCTTTCATTTGGAACATTGGCTACATGGTTGCTAAATGTGGGAACTTCTTGTGGTCTGCGAGATCTTAGTCTTCAAATTTCAGTACAGGCACTCGCCCCTTGTGCACTCCTTCAAAAATAATCTCGTCAGGGAGCAGCGGAGTCTGTAGAGAGCTTTTTCTCTCATATATGTCTTTGGGCACCTTTTCCTTACACTTCTATGGAGGAACATATATGGGCAACCAGGTAAGAGGTTACACACCCTGGGTGTCAACCTCCATTTCTACATCCTCCTCCTCCTCTACCAAGATTTCTTCAAGTTCTTCCTCCTCATCAGCCTACAAATTAATAGCTTTCCCCTTTTCTTCCATGGTAAGCTTAGCCCTTAACAGGTTTCTAGGGGATACACGCACTGGTACCATAACCTACTTATCTTTCTTGGGTCTTACCGTGCGTGGTGATTTAGGGATTTCTGTGACTATCCTGACACTTTCTGGAACTTCTCCTTCCGTCATGGCCTGTGCGGTTTCCTTAGTGGTCATTACTTCGATATACATGGCTTCCTCAGGTGTTTCCATAGTGCTATTCCACAATTCTCTTAACGGCTCAGGTAAATGCTCAAACAACGAATTTGTCTTCAGAAGATCGAATAGATCTATGTTAATGAATGTTTGTCCGTGCAATAGCTTAGTCCTCAGATTTCCAAGTGTTGTTTGTTGGACAACCCTTTGTAATTTATAGTGCCTTTTGAATTTGAATTCAACCGTTCCCCCCACATTTGGTCCATTAATGCTTGATTGGCAACATATTTTCAAGAATCTAGTCCATAAAGTTCACTTTAAATTCTTACCGCCCACTCCATTTGGTCTCAAACCAAGCATCACATTGTGAATAGTGACTGTAATGGTCACTTTCCAGTCGACCCTCGTAGTAGCGCAACTACCCTCGCGTTGTCGCAGACCCTACGACACTTCGCTACTACGCAACTCCCAAGCAGAGTAGTTTATAGTCCTACGCCTCCTTTCAGCTGCCGGGAGTGCTAAGACTATGCTTTTGTTGGATAGTCAGATGGCCGCGCCTCCTGTGTACACCTTCAAATGACTGCCATTGACCTTTCTTCGGAAGATTTCTCCATTTAACTTTACCAACTGCATTGTGCCACCATCTATGATATCCTTAATGACATATCATCCCAGCCGATGCATTCTAAGCATCTCTGAGAATTTATCGAACTTACTATCATACAACAACACCAAATCATCTGCCTTGAAGGTGCACAACTTAATATGTCAATCATGCAAAGCCTTTTCATGTTGCTTTTGGACCTGCTAATCCAACCAAAAATCATTCTTCCTCAAGCTCCTCCAACTATGTGAGCCTCTCCTCTAGGGCTCCGTGGTCTGTCATACCTATGAGCGTTGCGATGCGCAGACTAGGCATGATGTATTCCATAGGCATTACAGCTTCCACTCCATAGATCAGCCTAAAAGGTGTCTGTCCCGTCAGTTTCTTACATGTCATCCTATAAGCCCATAATACTGCGAGTACGCGTAGGTCCCAATCACTTTGTTGCACACTACATACTTTGTTCAGTGTGTGGCATACCTTGTTGAACGCTTCTGCGTGGAGAAGTGTCTATGCGATTGTTATTTCTACATAATGTCTTTCCAACATTAAGAGCCATTTACACATCGCCCCCCCCAACACATGCTTATTGATCATACATTTCAACGTGGAGTTCATGTGCATCCGCGTAGGTTGTTTTGCACATGCCTGTGCCCACTTGACCATATGTGTGCATGGATCACCCCGTCCATTGTACTTGTCTATCAATCACACTCTAGGCTTCCCAAATCATGTGCGCATCATTCCCCTACACTCGCGCCAGTCGTCAAAGCTTCCTTTGTGTGTACCCCACCACCTCGCAAGCGTAGTGCGTAGTACCCAGTCCAAGGCTTGGAAGCGTTTCTTTTTTGGCACCTCCCTTTCAAATTTTTTCAAGAAGGTATCTACCTCACTTAGACCATCATAAGTAGGAAGGTCTCTTACTTCTGTCAATACACAGTGCAGCAACCTTGTCATCATATTACAGTTCAATGTAGTTACCTCATGTAACCGATTTTGCCATCGCTCCATTTCCTCATCTGAATCTGAAGTACAGGAGCTTTCGCGCTCCCACGCAATCCACCCATCTGCGGTGGGATTCACCCAGTCTTCGTTTCGCACTGTTATCTTATAGATGCAGTCCAAATCAACATCACTTTCATAATTGCACACCGTCTTTGTATAGCGCGATCCTTTAGCGGGGTCCAGGGGTATAATTATGTGTAGTGACTTCCTTTCAAAAATCATTTTCTACTTTTTTAGATTAATCACCCCATTGATGTTAGTGGCCCAATCAATTCCCAAGAGTGCGGGGTAGGGATTGTTGTCATCAACAATCTCTATCACTTCAAATTCTACCAGAGTCTCGCTCCCTCAATATCCATGGTTATTCCCTGCAATTGCCCCATGGGTATTATTTTATGCTGGTTTTCCATTCTTAGCTGAATTGGAGACCACTGCACTGCAGGTCACCACATTCAATCCCATGTTTGTTTCGGTAGAACATTCGCATATAATCTTAAATCAAGGATGACTTGATCCATCTCATATTCTCTGATCTGCATGGTTAGTCTCATTTCTCTTCCTGTTCTTCTTTTATGTTTTCCGATCTTCCTGAGTACGTGCAGTTCTCTCGGCGCAGTCCTAGTGCATCTGTTAATGAGTTCCTGTAACCATTTCACCACCTTAGTGTTGCGTAGTAGCTTCATACATGTTTCCACGAAGGTTATGAGCATAGATGGGTCCATCTCTGGCTCTGTTTTATCTTTTCTTCTAGAAGTGGAGGCATCAATAAAGCTCTTCTTGGATTCCATGAAGGTTTCCTGAGTGCGGTCCAAATAAAACTCTGCTTCCTTCACCGGAGCTTTGTGAACCCAGGTGCTATCTTCTGGCTGTTTGCCTTTGTCATCTCCTATCATGATTCCACTTCAGAGCACAATGTTCACATTTGGATCTTCCTCATGCAACTCAAACCTCATCATCTGCAGGTTTTGAGTTGGGGGAGGCGGTAGTGCGTATCCTAGCTATCAGTATAGGACAATCTTCTTTCTCATGATCAAACAAGTTGCAATAAAAACATGACGAGTGAGTTGGATTTGTGCAATCATAGGCATAATGTCCCGGTCCTCTGCAATTGTAGCATATCAACTGTTCGCGACCTTTGCCAGGTCGTCCTCCACCTCGGCCTCGTCCACACCCATGAAATCTTGTTTGCGCCATTCCTGAATTTTGATTAAGGGGTTGTGTTTCAACCTGAACTCTATAGGTGGGAGTTCTATCCATCATTAACTCATATCTTCTACAAGTGTGCTCATCATGTCCCACTGACCTACAAAATTTGTAGAACAAATGTTGCGAATTTTGCGTATACTTCTGTAACATGTGACAATTGTTCGTGGCATGTTTTCTTTCTATTTGACAAATCAAACACCACAAAGCCTATTCCATACTAGGTCCTACTTGTGCTTCCAATCTTAAGGGAATCGGTCCTCCTCTTGCAAGGTAATTTGAAAAAACTATGATGTGGTCCTTGCCATGACCCTAACCCTTGCATTTTACACACCATACCTCTTCGCACACTTCTAGTCGAGCTGTCCTGTCTTGTTTCAGACTCTGCATTTCAAGGCATAAATTCTTTAGCCGCATGTGGATGTGTTGAACTCCTAAGTTAGTATCTTGCATTAGGGTCTCATGTATCCTCATAGCAATCTCTAAGGCCTTTGCATAAGTCATTATCTTATGCTACGATAATGTGCTTCTTAAATGCGACATTAATGAAGCTACAAACCAGTCGTGATGTTCTCCATTCGTCAGATTCATATTGGTTTCACAAATCGTACATTTCAGCCTCTGATCTAACTCCCAAGGGGTCTCTCCTAGTATCATTATGATCTCTTTGAATCTAATGATCGACTGTGCTTTAGAATTCGACCTGCTAAATTATTTGTTTAGCACTGCTTGGATATCTACAATTCCTGCATTTGGATTATCATTGGAGTTCTTAATATGCCAGGTCGGCGCGTGGTTCTACAGGGCACTAACCAGTGTTGCTTTCTTTATATTTTCATCTGTAACTCCTTTCGTTTCCCATACAACCCTTACCACGAACTAGAATTGGTCTGGATCCTCATTTCCCAAGCCTTTGAACACAGGCAACTTCACTGTGCTTGCCATATTAAATCACGGTGGTCATGGAGGTGGTATGGGTGAAGATGGAGGTGATGGTGGTGAAGTTGGTGGTGAAGTTGGTGGTGGTGTGGATGGAGGTGGTATTTGCGGAGTTCTTTCCCTTATCAGATGGATCGCACTTTGCGGTGAGACCTTCGCGAGCTCTTCCTTGTCCCCCTTGTGGAGATGAAATGAAGGGGCTAGTTTTTGGTCCCTTACTTTCTTCGTTCCAATAAGCTTTTCCACTTCACGTAGCACTGAAATCAAGGTAACTGCATAACTGTCTTTTCACACAATAGAATTTTAATCCAAGTAGTCAAAGACTTTACGTACTTACCTCACGCTCCTTTGAGAAAGCGTCGCTTTGCTTCATTGTAGCTAACTGAGGTGTCAACCGCAAACTCAGTAATGAATCCTCCTATAACACGATCAAGCCAATGATCAAAGACGTGCATGATCTTATCCTCTGATGCTTCCAATCTTCACACTAACTCTGGGGTCCACACAATAGGATTGTCAAGTTTCCGCCTTCCTTGGCTATTCGCTAGCTTCGCGATCCACTCATATAGCTTACTAGGGAAGGATGCAAAGAATATTTCATGGATATTCATGTATAGGTAGTAGTCCAACCACTCTTCTTTTAACAGTCACGGGTTCCTGTTCTCCTGCGCTACAAACTCTTGGATTCTTCTGTCCAACCAGCCTTCAATTTCCTTCTTAGTTGGATTCCAATGATACGACATCAAACCTCTCTACATAGATTCCAGTCCCAACAACGGAACCATTTGTTGGCTTGAGGGGGCCTAACCCAGGTTTAGAGTGATTTAGCCAAACAAATCCCTATAGTACTGGCCCTTTTGGCATCAAATCGTGAATGACGGACTAAAGTCTCACCCAAAGCAGTATAGGGGGGATGTTGGAACCAAGTTTCAGCACCCTTGAGATGGCTGCGGTGTCAATTTAGTCCAACCGTGCCTATCTTTGTGCAGGTTACTTTTCTCATTGTTCTAACCTTCAATACCCTCGTGATCTATTATAATCTCCTTTTGCACAACCCTAACTAGGGACTGAGAAGCTTTCATGCTGCTACGGCAGCGAACTGCACTATTTCCCCAATATACATTGCGAATCTTGCTTATATCCTTACAGGTGTTACCCAACTTCACATAAACAGATATTATATATTGTATTCACTTAATCAATACAATCATATATGTTCGCGCATCATATAAACAATAGAAGGTCAATATATACCCAATATATTCAATGCATAAAACGAGAAACAAATACGTAGAATTGATATGAAACTTCTCTTTATTAATGCTTTCAACTATTACAGACATGACTCACCTTGCACACTCAGCTACAGGGGTCTGTGCACTTAGCTGTGGACTACTAGGGCTTTGCACACTCAGTTGCAGAGCCTTCTCCTACTTTACGGCCCAAAACTAGACTTTACACTTCCGTTCTTCCATATGCTTCTATTCCATCATTAGATTATTCTTATTCTATTATATTTACCTTGACTACTTAGAGCCTCGCTATATTTGTACAATCCCATGGTCCGCAGACCATGGGTATATCTCTACATCCGACATTACATTAACAAAATTGAGGGCAGACAACCCTATGACTCTTTTACAATCTATGCGCTCTGTGCCTACAAAATGCAGAGTCTTTACATTGGAGTTACAATCTTTGACCAAAATCTGGGCTTTAAGCCTTGAAACTTCCCTTGGGGGATCCCACACCCAACAAGTTGTATCCGCTACAGGAATATCACACATGGTCATCTTCAACTAGCACCTCGACAAGCAAAAAGAGAGTAGGTATCATTCTCCACCCAACATGCTAGGCTTCCCCTTAGAAAGATTTGTACATCTTGACATCATTTTTCTGAAATGTGCCATAAGGTTCAACATCTCGACCATGTTGATCACCATCTCACACTTGTACATGATAAGTATTCACGCCGGTCGATATAAAAACCCCCTATGGCTCCCTTGTAGGTCCTTCTTCACACATTTAAGGATCCATGACCACTCACCTCAGCCTGGGAACCATCTCACATACATATCTGAAAGTTTAACCTCATTATTCTACACTCATTTACACATCCACCCCATTCTCCCAGTCCCCCTCACAAATACTAACGGATGCACCTCCGCGTCCTACATTTAGCCTATCGTTCATCCGCATCACATAGCCGATTTGTACCACCTCACCCACTTAACTAACACAGAGACCAACTAATGGGGCCCCCACCCTCTGTAGATACATTACGCCTTTGCACATGTTACTATCATCATGGGGCACCTGTCTCCATGGATGTACGTCCAAATCAACCTCTATACTTTTGGTAAGTGTATAAAGATCTTTTCAAAAAAAAAAAAAATCTCCCATCCACATTTGATTTTTACAATTCAGGACCCTCGCCCGCTTGTAGTCTTTGATCACCTTTGTTCACATATCATCAGCAAATCACCCCCATTTTTCACGTCTGTAAAAAATCACATACAACCATCCTAGAAATCGTACCAACTCTAGGATCATAAAAAACCATGTTTTACCGTCGTTGTTTGCATCTCGAGATTTGACCTTAGAATAGCTATCTGCATCCTCCAATATTGATAGCCCTCACTATCATGACTATCTGACCCAAGTTATTACAATTTGTTCATATCTATTTCCCGACTCACCATGTCGGGCATATGACAACCCTTTCCTGTCGACTTCAACAAATGTATTCCACGAAAGAGGTAGTACCTTGGATACTCCCTCCCTTAATAGGGATATCTTTGGGTGCACATTGGGAATCATCATTGCCCAATGATCGCATCGGTTCCCTTGACATTCGACATCAAATCAAATCATTCATTTCAAGGTGTTTTCATACTTAGTTACTGTTGCAACTCATTCACATAGTCGAAGACCCCCGCTTCACTCAGCACCTCATTCAACAGTGCTTATATTATGAAGTGGGGGAGTTACCTTCCGCCAAATATCTGTGCATGCCACAACACCCATCAACAAAGTGCTTCACCAAGATATGCATAGGAAAATATATTTTTCCTATTTGACCAAAAAGCACCCCTAAGCACGTCTGTAATGTTCATCATCAACTATCAATAGGTCAACAACCAAAAAATTGACTGGACACAAATTAGTTTTTGTCCAAATGTAATCAGTTCCAATTAGCCATCATAACGAGCATGGGACATTACTGCCTCGTATAGACACACGATTATTGTAGTTTTTCCAACAGAGCATGGGTATCATTCATACTTAGTCAAGGATTTTTCTCTACTCATCTCCGAAACAAGCTATCCTCTCTCTCGAATAGTTAATCAAACTCTCCAAAGAAAATGAAAACATGGTGTATTTCGGCTATACGTATGCTTCTAACCTCATACATCATGGGGCAATGGTTAAAACTAGAAAATTGTACACCTGCTAGTACAATCTAGAAGACATTAAAAATGTCCAGTAGGATGCACAGGTGGAAATTTTTCCAACCGAATACATTATAAAGATTCAAAAATCAAAGGTTCCCCTAAGGTCCAAAGTTTATAAAGGAAATCAATTAAGGCCACCCATATATTTCTTTGATAAACATGAGCGCAAGAGACATATCCTAAAAAAGTCATGCAGTTGCAGGAAAGGTGACTTAATAGTCCGAGACCACTCTACACACTTGGAGCTGATTTCTTAATATGGGATTGGATTAGTACAACCGAATTCAAGTCACCATGGAGAAGTGTAGCCCTCAATGGAATCCTCTTGTCCTACTCATGTGTATTTATCATACATGTACTAGGAGAGGTAAGAGAGATTCAAAAAAATATATATAAATAGGCCATGGGAGAGCCGAAAGAAGAGACATTGTTATGTTGTCCGAAATTCTTGCAAGCAAACCTCCATTTCATTGTTGAACCAAGAAAGTGAAGAGCACTAGCATGTTGGCCATATTGCTTCTAAGAAACCCAACATCTTAGTGAGTGAAGAGTAATCCACCCTTTGGAGAGTCTTCACACTTATTTGAGAGAGAGGAGAAAATTACAAAGAGATTGAGGAAAAGAAACATGTTGAGGATTTTTTAGCCCCCTAGCTCAAGGAATTCTCTTCAAGTGTTTTAGTATTCTGATTGTATTCAACCTCTACCACCAAAAATCAATAAAGGGATATTTTTCCATGTATTGTTGATGTGTTTTCTCCATTTGAGCATTGTTATGTTCATGTACATTTTGTTTGAGTTTATGTTTATGTATGCATTGTATCCATTATTTACAATGTTGTGTTTATTTAAGTCTGTCCACTAACAACACCAATTTTGACTGTGATCCTTTGCAGGTAACAATGCACTGCTAAGGGGGTGGTGTTTGGTACACTTGTTCTCCACAAACACTAAAACTTGTTGTTTATTGGATATTCTTCATCATGTGCATTGTCAGTGTTGCTCTCACAGTCCATAGGATTAGGACTATGTGGAAAATGTGACTCTTTACTTACTGGAAATTCTTCATCCTGCCCTTCATCACTACTTCTCTCATAGTCCTTAGGATTAGGAATAAGTGCTTCATCCTTCCCTTTGTCACTACTTCTCTCATAGTCCTTAGGATTAGGACTAGGTAGAAAATGTGACTCTCTATTTACTGGAAATTCATCATGTTGCCCTTCGTCAGTACTGCTCTCATAGTCCTTAGGATTAGGACTAAGTGGAAAATGCGACTCTCGATTTATTGGAAATTCTTCATCCTTACCTTCATCACTATTTCTCTCACACTCCTTAGGATTAGGACTAAGTGGAAAATGTGACTCTTGATTTATTGGAAATTCTTCATCTTGGCCTTCATCACTCCTACTCTTATAGTCCATAGGATTAGGGTTTAGTGGAAACTATGACTCTCAATTTATTAGAAATTCTTCATCCCAGCCTTCATCACTATTGCTCTCATAGTCCACAGGATTAGGACTAAGTGGAAACTGTGACTCTCGATTTATTGGAAATTATTCATCCTGGCCTTCATCACTACTGCTCTCATAGTCCATAGGATTAGGACTAAGTAGAAATTGTGACTCTTGATTTATTGGAAATTCTTCATCGTGACCTTCATCACAACTGCTCTCATATTCCATAGGATTAGGACTAAGTCAAAATCGAGACGATCTATTTATTTTAAATTCTTCATCATGCTCTTCATTTTTGCTACTCTCATAGTCCATAGAATTAGGACTAAGTAGAAACTGCAACTCTTTGTTTATTTGAAATTATTCATCCTGCCCTTCATGAGTGCTACTCTCATAGTCCTTAGTATTAGGACTAAGTGGAATATTTGACTCTATTTATAGTGAAATAATTTTCGTTATATTCATCAATATGAATAGAGTTGTTACACGATGAAGATGTTGATGCTTCACAAAGAGAAACTTCACTATCAGAAGAATCCATGGCTTTCAAACAGAAGAGGTCGAATGATACAAATGCACTCTCTCCTAATGATAATATATAACTTAAAGAATGGAAATTTCCCTCCAAAGTTTCCCTCCAAAATTTTGTTTCATGTATTTCCCTCCAAAAGTTTCTCATGAAATTAATCTTTTAAACTAAATCTTTTACCTAAATTAATATTTTACTTAAACTATATTACATTTACTAAACAATTGAATATATATTCTTTTAATTTTTATTATATCTTCTATCACACATTTAAAATAAATTATTATATCTCCATAACACAATTTATATGTTAAGTTTTTATAAAATAAATTAATTAATACCACATTCACCATGTGGTAAAACAATTTCGTAATTCCCGCTATATCATAAATTTCATTATCACTATTTCTTATATCACATCAAGACTTTTCGAGGTTTCGTTAAAAGACTTGGAGCAATTTTTTGGAGCAGCTACATTATTATCGACAACACATTCAATGGGAGATTATCGCATTTGAAAGGTTATTTTCCCTTTTTCTGAGTGTAGGTCTTAAACTCCCATAGGTTCACTAGTAGCTATTTTTCAGTTGGGTTGTTTTGTTTGCGCAAAATACCAGAAAAAACACATTCCAGTAAAAAAAAATAAAAAATTTATTAAGGAGATTTAGATTCCTTTTACAAATTAAAAATTGACATGAGCTAGGCTAACCTGATAGCCCCCTGGCAGGTAGGAGGTCATTATGTTAGTAGTGGGCATGGTGGGTCCAGTCGTGGGCATCCTAGTTGTTGGCATGCCTACCCAGGGTAGAGTGACCCCCAGGTAGGCTAGGGGGCTACTCTGCCTGGGCAGGCATGAACACGGCCGATCACGCTCGCCTACAGGTAGTGCTTGCGGGCAGGTGCACCCAGCCATGGTCGTTCCCGCTCGTAGCATGACATTGTACAACACGTCGTCATCCCACGGGCAGGCACACCCATGACCTAGCATTCCGACCCAACCGTGGGCACGCCTATCCACATTATGATGACATGCTGCACGTTGCCATGCCATGGACGTGGGCATACCTACTCACGACACGACAACATGCAACACACCACTGTGTCATGGGCATGATTTCTTGCGGTACAACGTTGTGTTTCACACTGCCATGTTGCGATACCCACCCCCATAGCCTAGCGCGCCCAGGGGTGAGGGCCGATTCCGAGAATCGGCTCTCACCCCTAGTCAAGCTGCGCTATGGGGGTGGGGGCTACATGTCTGTGGGTGAGCGCACTCGACTATAGGTGTGCCCACCCATGGCACTACGACATTCTGCATCTTGTCGTGCTCGCCCACAAGACAACAACATGTAGCACATTGTTGTGTCGCACTACCTGTTAGTGGGTGTGGCCCACCATGGGAGTGCTCGCCCGTGACACGGTAGTGTGCTGCACACTGTCTTGCTGCGGGTGGGCAAGCCCATAGCTGGGCATGCCCTCCCATAAGAAATTCCTGTGGGCGGGTGTGCCCAGCCGTGGGCCTGCCCACCTTGGGAAAAACGAAAAATGACCCCTTGGCCTGTCGAGGTCGAGGGCCGATTCTAGGAATCGCCCTCGGCAGGCCAGGGGACGATTCTGGGAATCACCCTCAGCAGGCTAAGGGGCTATTATGGGAATCGTTGATTCCCATAATCAACCCCCAATAAGCCATGGGGCGATTTTGGGAATCAGACCCATGGTAGGCCAGAGGGCCTTTTTGTCTCGGGAGGGCACGCCCACAGCCAGGTGCACCCATCCACAGGCACAACAACCCCCTAGCAGGGGGCACACCAATGAACCGAGGAAAAATTAAAAAATAAATATTTTTTTCGAAGGAATGTATTTTTTTTCCCTATATGAACCTAACATCCAACTTGTCATGGGGGTTGATGTGCATGTTTTTGGTATTTTTTTCGTTTTTAGATTTTGTTTTGTTTTGTTTGTTTACTTAATCTATTGGTTTTTACTTAATCTGTTGATGATTTATATATATGTGTATATTTTTTTCAAGAAAATGGTATCAAGGAAGATTTATGTGAGTCTTTTTGGACCAAAGACTGCTAGAACTAGAGGTGGATCCTCAAAAAATATTGTTGAATGAACCAAACCTGAGATAATAGCTACAAATCCATCAAGTGTCTCAAAGGATAAGAAGTTGATTTCTTATTGGACCAAATCACAAGCAGTGAAGCATACATAGAATATATGGTTTGTGAAATATAGAGAAGGCGAACAACCTTTGCAGATATATCTATATGTTGATATCCCTAACGATAGTGGAATTTATGAAGTGGTGGGAAAAGTACTAAACATGTGTTTGATACTAGATACTGAAGTTGTTTATGTACTTACAAAACTTCCCAAGTCACATGACAAGATTAAATATGAGTTTTCATTGTCAGTGTATGACACCACAGATGAATCTACAAAGATATGTAAACAAATCATAAATGAGATTGCACAAGGTATCGTAAGTATTGTTATTTATATTTATATGTTTTGAATTATTGTAATTGTATCATTATATATTTTATATCTTAGTTTTTATTGACATATGATATTTTGTTTGATATAATTTTACTAAAAATCATTCAATTATGTTGGGAGGCATTTATTTTATAGAGAAAATATTATGGATGTTGTCAGTAGTTTATACTCAGGGTCAAGAGAAGATATGGAAAAAAAGTAAAAAATAGTAATTCATGATGCTACAAAACTACATCCAAGGGATCAACAAAGAATGCCTATAGTGGATAAATCTAGCAAAGCTAGACATGTTACGTTTGAAGAGGTGGAAGTTGAAATTGAAGCTGAATAATATGTTTTCATTACTGAGGATGAGATTAGAATTGATGTTAGAAAGGAGAAAAGTCATAAAAGACCAAAAATAAAAATTCCCAAGAACGTCTCTGTCATAGTTGATGATGAGGATGTCACTTATATAGAATAAAAGAGGAGGAAGAAAATAAAAGTTGATCATTCCCAAAAATTCAAGGAAAACAATGAAGATCCTAATGAAAATTCAAAAGACAGAAGGGAAATCATTACACCAGGAGCTGATTTAGAGGATGGAATTATTAAAACAAAACAAAATGCCTTTCGAAATCACTTGAAAAAGACAAACTTAATTGAGGGTGGTCGTACATTTCAGCTTAATGTCAAACAAATCTATAAGCCAAGTGAAGGACAATTTAAATATAAAATTAGAAAGCCACACCACCTCCATGTTCACAACTTGAATACATTGATGAGGTATAATCCATATGCTCATGTGGTTGATTATGTGCTTCTTGTTTATATAGTTCAAGTTCCCAATAAAGAAGCATTTGATAAGTCAAAATGTTTTGAATACAATTATTATGTGCTTCGGGGGAACCATTTTGTAGAAGATCAAAGGCAATTGATGGAGGAATATCCCAATAACCCATGTTTTGAAACAATGCAATGTTTCATTTATGTTGTTTTATCATATAGTAGAAAATTTATTGGCAAGGGATCATAATAAATATAATGAGTATAGGATGTCTATGAATTTCATCCAAAGGGTTAGATTGATTCATAATGAATTTGAAGAAAAATGTGGCAGGGATAAGACAAAGGTTAGTCTAGAATTTTGGAAGGAATATTGTATGGATATAGACTATCAAATTAAGGAAAAGATAAATTCAAAAGGTGGAAAAGTACATTATGATATATTTAGAGGTATTGATAACATTTTTCTGTTCACATTTAGAACTAGAGAGATACGAGAATTGATTAATGATATTTAGAGCATGTGGGAGAACATTGGTATCAGTAAATCAGGTCCTAAAATGAAGCTACTTCCAAAAGATATGACTATCACACCTTGGAGATAATTGCAAGCAGTGAAGGACAATTTTTTTTTCAAAACAATATTATCTCGTGTGAAGTCAGGGATTATCATTGGACGAAATGTGTGAGGAATTTCAAAACTAAGTTTGTTGAATTATTTTTACTTATTTTTATATTATATTTTTCTTTTAAATGCAACATATCTTTGTTGGTAGTATTTGTTATACATATCATTATATTAACATTTTTTATTTTATCTATTCAGTCACAAGGTTTATATGAAAATACAAGAACAAATGGCTAAATTGTTGAATGAACATAGTTGGGATAATGTTGTACACAACTACCCAGATTCAAGTTCTACATCAACACTAGAAGATTTTTATCTTGCATTTAAAAAGGTATGTTGATTTATACATTCATTTTTATCATTTGTATGCTATTTTTATTTTATAAATTATAAATATATTTGTTTATTTTATTAAAGATGAAGAAGGATGCAAATGGAGCACCAGATAGTTTTAGAATCTTTATTGAAAAAATTAAGATCAAAAGACTCAGAAATCAACATCTTAGTAATGTTGAACTTGATCCACTCTTACTCATTTCATTTGGAATGGGATTGAAACTATTCAATATCAAATAATAGAAGGTGATTATGAAGACATTGCTAAACTCATACCGAAAATGGATTATTCCCTAGTTATTGTAGATATTCCCCATGCTTTCAATATTCGAAACATTGAATATGATAGTGACCCTTATACTTATCAAGCTCTTAGTAAAGTGGTTGCAAGATTTGTAGAAGTCACATCATCACCATTATGGAGATTTGTGACATTTCATTCAAACACACAATTGACAATGTTATTGACAAGATTCACGGGGAAAGCAAAGTCAAGGATGCAGATTACATGGTAAGACGTTGAAATTATATGTTTGATTAATGTTAAAAAATTCATTTATGTACAATTTAATTGAACTTTTACTATTTCACGTTACAGGCAAAATTCAAATCTTATTAACCATGAAGATCATCCAATTATAAGTGATTGTGAGTTCATCCATGTTAAAAGTTGGACAAAAGATGATAGCTATAAGTGTATTCTTCTTAATCAGGTAGATGGAAAGAGTCGTAGCCAAGTACTCGTTTATGATGTTGTTGTAAAAAAACTAACATATGAAGATAAAGAAGCAAAAGGATAGATAGTTAACATTTATCAAAAACTACAATCATTGATTAACTATCTTATATACTTATGTTCAAATGAAGGAGATTGGGTTCTGGATTTATTCTCAGGTTCAGATAAGTTTTATTATATAAAAGTGAATTTCAATATCTTCTTTCTTAATTTATATGTGATTATACTAATTCACTTCATTATTTATTTTGTGCTTGATAATTAGGTACAACACTAGCATGTTTCCTACAAAAAAACAAGAAATTGCATTTCCATTGAAAAAGACCCCGTACAATGCAAATTTATTCAACAAGGAATTAATGCTCTTCAATTTATTCGAGATGCAATGCAAGAAATTGGGGTGAGGAAAGGGGATTTTAATGAATCACACGTGGAAAAAAAGGCAAAGGAACCTCAACCAACATTAGATTGAATGATTGGAAAGGCATACATTGGGAGATTCACAGACATCAAAGATCCATCAAAAGATGAAAACGAACAAATTGAAGCAGAAAATATTGTGAAAGAAGACAATGATGAGACTCTAGAAGATGAAGAGTTTGGATTATGTGATATTATTTCCAATTAAGTTTAAGTTATGCTTGGAAATCAAGTTCATTTTTTGTATCCCGGATGCGGGTGAACAATTCGGAGGGTAGTACGAAGATGGCTTGGCGAGCGGGCGAGTGGACACTCACCGCAGCCAGATGGAGCGGCAGGACGCAGGAGTTAATGGTTCATGCAATTACCTTTATTGCTGCATTAATGCAGCTCTCTCAGGCGCACCAGTTTGATAGCTTAACTGCAATGATGATAGGCATGGTTCTCATTTTTACTCTTCCCATCTACTCTTGTTGGCATAGCAAGGGTGACGCTTCTTGTGCTAGAGACAGTTCAGGGCACTGTCGGGTGCTGGTTCGAGGAGCTAACACTCTTCCAGGCTTTCATGCTCATATTGATCAGTTTTGCATTTTCCTCTATTGCCACTACGCTTTCCCTTCTTTGACTATTTGTTCTGCTTCCCTAGCTCAATTCAACATGCCCAAAGAGCGCACTAGAATGGGCTGTAGAAGAGGCAGCTCTCGTGGCCGGGTCCTCCGCCAAGTGTCCTCAACCACCTCGGACCCTTCGTCTGAGCCTTCAGATTTCAGTTCTTACTGCTATCCTGCGACCATAAGTGGTCGTGGCAGAGGAAGGAGGCGGTTTATGTCAGAGGTGATCTCTCAGCACTCCAGTACGCACACGGCTCGCTTCTGCCTCCCTTGTAGTCTTGGCAATTCCTCCTTCATTGTATCGGTCACTGTAGAACTGAGTGAGCATGCTGGGGGTTCGGAGACAGTTGGTTCAGGAGTTCCTCATCACCAGCGGATGGAAAACCAGAGTGTTCCCTCGACGAATGTAACTTCGCAGAGAAAGGACATTGGGGGTTATGCTATTCAGGATTCGCCCACTCTTGCTGGCCCGAGCGCTCCTGCAGAAGGAGAACTTGCAAGAAAAGAGGGTCAATCTATGGAGTTTGAAGCACCAGATCAGTATGGGTGCCGCATCATTGAAGAGAAGCCTCCAACACAGCATGAAGGCTGATCAGGTTTGCATTTTTCTGGTTTTGTTCAAATGCTGAAAGTGGTTGTTCAATCCTCTCAGGATACAAGGTCATCTTATGATTGTAGCGGAAGGAGCTGAACGCCACGCATCCCTCGGTGGTGAGGCTACCAGTGTAAGCTTCTGTTTGAGCTCCCCGCTCCGTGAGTTGGTGATTTGTTGCCATCCGCAGGAGCTTCAGTTTAATAATTCTTGTGCTTATAACTGCAATAACAATAGTATTGATATTAAAAATATTAATAGTAATAATCACGGTTTATGGAATGATAATACTATTATTCATAATAATAATGTGTTATGTAATATTAATAACGTTAATACAAATAATATTAATATAATTTATGCAATAATAATAATAAGTTATAATTTTTGTAAAAATAATATTATTAATAATAATTTATTAATATAATAGTGACAATAAAATTAATCATAATTAATAATTTGTTAGGTAATAATAGTAATGATAATACAAATAATAATAATATTATTTATGCAATAATAATAATAATAATTTATGTAAAAAATAATAATATTATTAAATATTAAGTATAATAATATTTGTATGTAATAATAATAATTTAATAAGAATTTCAATTTTTTTAGATAAACAATGGGTAACAATGAAAATAGTAATTTTTTAGATAATAATGCGAACAATATTAATAGTTTTAATAATAATAATAATTATAAAATTGATAATGAATCTATTAACACAAATAATGTCAATGATATTAAGTTATTGCTTGAGAATAATAACTATGGTAGCAATAACAATGAGGTCTTGAACCTGGACAAAAGAATTCTTCCCCCTCCCTTACGGAGCAATAGAGTTGTCAACTTATCTAGTTTCTCTTTTTCCTCATCTGTTTTTAGACTTTTAGGCAAAGGTTTAAACTTTGCCCTAGCCCTTAGAAAAATTCCGGTGGATGATATTATTTGTGACGTGGAATATGGGATTAAAGATCTTCCAGATAATATCAAGGACACTATTAGGCAGGATTGTGTTGTCGTCCTTAGAAAGGCTAAGCCAGCCCGGAAGAACCTCAGTAATGAGGAATTCGTTGCCCTTAAAACCTTAAACCAGAACCAAGCTATCATCGTTCTGAAGGCTGACAAAGGAGGATCTGTGGTCATCCTTAACAGGGATGATTACCGCATGAAAATGTTAGATCATCTTCACAATAGTGGCACTTATAAAAAGTTGCCCAAGAACCCTCTTAAGAAAATTTCTAAGGTGGTAACTCTGGCCATCAAATCCAGTAACTCTGTGAATTCCCTATGCCATAAGCTCATTGAGAGTAGTCCCATTACTCCGAGAATTTATGGGTTGCCTAAGATTCACAAAGAAGGGACCCCCCTGAGGCCTATTGTCAATACCATTGGTGGTCCGACCTACCTTCTAGCTAAATTCCTTGCCCTTAAGCTTAAGCCCCTTGTAGGTCATTAAGATTCCTTCGTGAAAGGCTCTGCATCCTTCATTAATGAGCTTAAGGATATTAAGCTTGACCCTGAAGACATCCTCGTTAGTTTTGATGTGGTCTCCATTTACACTTGTATCCTGATAAAGGAGGCTTAGGAAGTAATCTATCGCCTAACTCATCCTGATACCACTCAGCTGGTTGAGATTTGTCTCACCTCCACTGTCTTCTGTTTCGAGGGTGAGTTCTTTGAACAGACCTGTGGTGTTGCCATGGGCTCACCCCTTTCCCCTATCGTTGCAAATCTTTTTATGGAAGATTTCAAAGCCAAGGCTTTAGCCTCTGCCCGTCTCCTACCCAAGCTGTGGAAAAGGTATGCTGGTGACACTAATGTCATCTGGTCCCATGGCCAGGAGGAGTTGGATCTCTTCTTTAATCACCTCAACTGCCAATCCTCGACCATTAAGTTCACCATGGAAAAAGAATTCAATGGTTGCCTTCCCTTCTTGGATATTCTTATTTCTAAAAATAAGGATGGTTCCCTCTCCCACTCAGTATTTCGGAAGAAAACGCATACTGAGCAGTATCTTCATGCCGATTCCCATCATTTCCCCACTCAAAAATTGTGGGTTCTTAAGACCCTCGCTACTCGTGCCCTTAGGATTTCAGATAATAAGAGCTTCGATAAGGAAAAATCCCATCTCCTTAATGTCTTTGTGGAGAATGGCTATAGTAGGCACCTAGGTCAGAAGGCTTTTCTTAAAGCCTCGAAAAACTTGATTGTTAAAAAAGAACCTAAAGAATGCCTGCTAGGTGTCCATCTTCCCTATGTCCAGGGAACCACAGACAAGATTGCTAGAATCCTTAATAAGTATAATATTCCCTCAACCTTTAGGCCCCTCAACATTATTCGAAAATCCCTCTGATCAGTGAAAGATCCCATTGACCCTAAGGACATGAAGGGTGTCTATTTGATCCCCTGTTCTTATGGGACCCCCTATATAGGGGAGACTGGTCACTCCATCAATCAAAGGATAAATGAACATGCAACTGACCTAAGACATGGGAGAACCAAGTCTTCAGCATTAGCAGAGCATGTAGAAAAGACCAAGCATCACGTGTGTAATGAGGAGGCCAAGGTTATTACCAAGGTTGCTCATTTCCATCACCGTAAATTCAAGGAAGCGATTGAAATTGAGAAAAGGCCCAACAATATCAATAGGGATGATGGCTGGAAGATCATTCATTGCTGGATCCCTGCCCTTTCTTCTTAGTCTTGTCAGGTTTTCCCCCTTTCTCCAGTTCCTTCTCCATAAAGCTTCCTTTTCATTCCTCCTAGGGTTCTCCTTTTAGTTGTTTTTTCTACGATTGTCCTGTTCTTGTCCTCCTTGTTAAAATAATAATAATAATAATAATAATAATGAACATTA
>APFE030831247.1:47284-71311 GCA_000404065.3 Pinus taeda
TCAAGTTAGCCGTTGGAGGCTCTGCTCAGACTATTTAGCATGCTAAGCTAGATCTGTTTCTTCAACTTGTCCTGACGATGAACCACACTGGTTGGTTCAAAACACGTTGGCAAAGGTTTTTCTAAATGTGATTTACGCCGAAAAATATTATATATATGTTATGGATCACAGAAGCCTCAATTCAACAATCATAATAAATATTTTGAATCCTGCAATATACTTCAATTTGACTAACCCAATTATTCATCTTTTCAACATTTACTTCCCCATTGTACATAGGCAATTCAAATTTGACATCAAGCTTAATCAAAGAAGACTTATCATGTCCTTTTGGTGATGGAGGAGAAGTAGGTCTACGAGATGAAGGAGGTGAAGAAAGAGGCAAGGATGGAGGTGCAGATAGAGGTGAAGGAGAAGGAGGAGGTGGAGGCTTGCTCCCATCACAACCATTACCTTTTTGATGATTTTATCTTTCTCCGTGCAACCTTTTTGTCCTCCCAACTACAATACTTTCACCATCTTAGACATATCATAGAAATCCTTTCTAAAATATCTCTCATCGTCAGACATCATCTCTTTTCCTTCTTCATGTGCCATGACTAGTGGAGTTTGTGACCTCCTTTAAGCAATTTGAGGGTTTGGTTCTTCAAGCACTCCTACTCCTCTTCTCAATTTAGACCTTGTAATCATTCAAGAAATCACTTGAAAAAACTATCAAATCTTCAAAACAACCATGCTCTTATACCAAACTGATTTGAAATTAAAAATTGAAGGTTTTTTTGAAAAAAATTGCAAGTTAGTTTATGTATTATGGGAGATGGATTAAAATTTCAAAAGAACATAAACATAGTAATATTGGTTAAGTTTTTCATATTTTGACAGTGAAACATAGAAAACATGTAACATCACAAAACAACAATTTAATGATGGAGTCCCCGCCTGGGCTACATCTCCAGGTTCAAATTCCAATGTTTTCCCTTTAAATTATGTCCTCAAATGTAAAATTACATCAACATACAATGCTAAAATAAAAAAGTAACACAACCATTGTGTCCAGAACACCCAACATTCCTTGTGTAGACTCTTTTTGGGCTCAAAAAGGTTGAAAAATGACCACGTTAAGCCTCCTTCTTCATTTCCCTACTAGTTGTTCTACAAATTTGACCCTCTTTCAAAATTGGCAATGAATTTTGTCCTTGGCGGCATTGCACAACGAAAAATTCGTGTGAGTTTGATGATAAATTCGCCAAAAATGGCTCAAATTGTCGAACCTTTAGTTTGACACTATGCCCCTTAAACTTCACCTCCGGGTCGATCATGTGGCATACAATATGACCGGGGTGAGGGCCAGAGGCCATGTGCCTGCCAACCCTATTCTCCTGGTCATGTAAGGTGGCATATGGCTGGGGACTGGGTGTGGGCATGGTGCCACGTGCCTACCACTCGCATTGGTTCCGTCGATGGTTTCATTGTATTTAATGGAACCAGGCTGCGAGTTGTTAATACATGATAAATTTTGGAAAAAATTGTGCCTTGGACATGCCTAGTTTGGTATGCAGAGTTTCGAGCTCATTTATGAGGGTCTCACAAAATAAGCAAAATTGACTTTTATACCCAATTTTCAATTGCCCTCATCACAATTTTATTAAAGTTTAAATTAATTTTATTTGTGATATAAAATCATTATATTTAAATAGTATTTTGGTTTTATATTTTAAATAAAATAATAATTTATAAAATAAAACTACCCTCATCTCCCACTCATTTTACCATATATTTGCCTCATATATTACCTATATTCATCTTACCTTATCTTATACTCCACCTTATCTCTTTCGATTTCCACGTTACCATTAAAATTACCATATCCATTACATTCCTACTTCATAATCATATTCTATACCTCAAGTCACAAGTCAAATCCATAAAGTCCCCCACACTTAACTATTAAATCACCCTAATATTTCATGCCTCGAGATATGCGCAAAATAAATCGATTTTTATTGATGGATTTCAGAACCATTTACTATCTACCCCCTCTGAAGACCATTAATTGTATTGATTTGAATTAATAGAATTTCTCTAGAGTTGGAGCTTGGATTCCTCTGAAGCTTGGGTGATATATTTATAAAATGACTTTACGGATGTTAGGCTAAGTAAAAATAAGACTGAGGTGAACAAGAATGAGGCAAAAATGAGACTTAGAGATGTGAAATGAGGTTACAGGTGAAAGTAAAAAGAGGCTCAATGTTGGGCAGTGGAGAGCCCGCGTAACGGTTTTGGGGCTCAAAGTCCACAATTTTGGGTAAAAGTATGGTAAAGACTCTGCGAAGTGCATGGAGTGCAAACTGTAATGAGTCAAGTCAAAGGGTTGTCCGCTCGAGAATAATGTAAAATAATAGGAAGTGAGTCGACGTGCCCATGGTCAGTAGACCATGGGAATGTATAAATGGAGCAAGGCTCTATGGCTAGAGGTAATTTTTTGGTTTTTGGATCTTGATGTTATGGGTTTGTGAAGGAAATATTCTTTGCGTCTGTAAGTCTGAGTCAAGGGTGTTGGTAGATAGATAGAGGCTCTGTAGTTGTGTGCACAAAGGCCTGGTAGAGTCTGTAGCTGTGTGCACGGACCCCTACAGCTAAGTGAACATGGCAGATCTAGTGTACTGAAGAGAAGATCAATAAAGATAAGAATTTCTGAATCATTGTGTGGTTTATCGCGGATCTACCTATTACTTATGTTCTAGATTTATGCATTATCTGTTATAATTGCGTGCACTGGGTTTTATTGTTAAATGTTTGCTTAAAGACTGTAACAAGAACATTAGATTTGTAATAATTTCATTAATAACAAAGTAGACCTGTGCAGATCTATGCAAACACTCAATAGAAGTATAGAGTGGTGTGAGGTCACAGGACGGTTTGCGACCCCTCCAGACCACATCAAGACATCCTAAGGGTGTGGAAACTTGGTTCTAGCACCCTCCCCTGCTACCTCGGGTGAGACCTCAGTCCACGCTCTGTGGGCTGTTGCCGAAAGGGCCGATATCTGTGGGATTTGTTTGGTTAATAACTCTTCCGAACCTGGGTCAGGGCCCAATAAGCCAACAAATGGTTCTGTTGCTGGGACCGGGATCTGCCTAAGGGATGTCTGATGTCGAAACACTAGAAACTTATGAAGAATGAACTTGAATATTGGTTGGATCAAAAGCTTCACGAATTCATGGTACAAGAAAACAGAAACTTGCGGATATTGGAGGAAAGGTGGCTGGACCACTACATATACACAAAGATCCACGATATCTTCTTCACGTCCTTCTCAACAGAGCTGTATGAGTGGATCATGAGGCTAGCTGACAGTCAGGGAAGGTGCTGACTGGATCAGCCCATCATGTGGACTCTAGAGTTGGTGTGTAGGCTGGAAGCATCTGAAGATAAAATCGCATGGGAAATAGATCACTGGTTGGATCGAATAATAGGTGGGTTTATCATCGAATTCACGATTGACACAATTGTGAGTTATAGCGAAGTAGAAAGGCACTTTTTCCAAGGACCGTATGGTAAGTACATCATATTGTTGAATACTTGGATTAAAGTGCTATTATGTGAAAAACGGGATATGCGCATCCATTGATGTATGGGGTAACAAGGAGCAGAAGAGGCTACAGAGGGACCGAAGGATTAGAAAATAGTCCTTTGATTTCACTCTTGTGAGAAAGCGAGGAGGAGCTCGCAGGGTTTTCTCCAAGGAGCGCAGTTCGATTAAGAAAATAGTACATTCCACTATTACCACTGCCACCCACGCCATTACCTACTTCACCAATCTCCAACCCATCTTCACCTACCCCATCACCGCCACCACCGAGGGTTGGGATGGTAGTTGCGATCAAGTTTCTGGTACTTAGAGGCATAGGAAATGAGGAACCAGATCAGTTATGGTTCATGGTAAAGGTTGTATGGGAAGCCCAAGGCGTAATAGATGAGAACATCAAAAAGGATTCTTTGGTTAGTGTTAGTGTCAAACTTTGTAGCCTTCCTCTAGTGATCAAACATGCTCTTACAAAATGATTTTAAGGTGTCAAGATCAAATTTTGTCATTTTAGTGAGCCTTCAAGCAAAATTTGGTCACTAGGTATTAGGTCTAGGGTTTGTTTTCACTCTTTTCAAAGTTGTCCAAATGACGTTCCATGTCACCATTCAACTGAGTGTACCATCATTCAAAGGGTTTTCATCATCATGTCAAGTTCCACTGGGTCATTTTACACCTTGTTCATGCTTCAGTTGCGCCTAGGTAAGGTTCATTTCCCTCTCCTAGGATTTTGAAGCTAATTTCTCTCGGATGGTCAAATCATCGGAAAAACTTGTATCCTGATGTTCATACACCTTCCCCTATCCATACTGTACCTTATTAAACACTTCCCATCACTAAAATCCCCCAAATTCCTCATTTTCGCACAAACCCTAGTTTCTTGCTACAACTTGGCAATTTTCTAGGTTGGGCCTGTGTTTATCCCTTTTGGACCGCTTCCCCTCACTCAATTTTTGAGATTCCACTTTCCCCTACTTCCTAACATCCCTTCCCACTTTCAAAAATTTTCTCAAGAGTTTAGAAGCCCCTTATCCCCTTCATTTCGTTTCATTTCGACAAATCCCTTGTTCGACACATCGGGGTAGGTTTTACTAAAACAATGTTTTTGAGCAATAAAAGATTAATTTTCGAACACTGAGAGAGGTTTTTTTTCAAAACAGGCAAAGGAAGAAAAACTCCTTCACTTTTTACACAGGTGTCATGGTTTTAGAGAAATGTCAAAAATACAGTTTCCTCGGGAGAATTGATGCACCTCTGAAGTGACCTTGGGAAAATCAAGTTTTCTCCTAGCTTGGTTGGTCCAATGACTTTCTTGTTGAGTCAAATGATAACTAAAATAAAATAACTTTCCAATGAGCTATCATGAGCTCAATTTGGAGTTGAGTAACACCTTCCAAAGTTGACTGCAACAGCACTCTACCCTGAGGCAGCCTCATTTGGTATATTTTGACCAGTCTTGGAAGATTTGATTTTTTACAGCGAACATTAACTCCAGCTTACAAAATTCTAGTTGGGTTGGAAAGTAGACTCAAAGTCCTTTCCAATGAGCTATCCTGCACCCAATTTGGACATCACGAAGGCCTCCAAAAGGCTCCTGCAAAAGGGCGCAGTGCACTGGGAAGGCGCGGCGCATTGGGCTACTCTCCACAGTGCAAAAAATACACTGGTGCGGCGCACTGGGCTAAAAAGCCTAAAATTCATTGAAATATTCCTCCAAATTGAAAATTCTTCATTCCACAAGTAGGTAGAGTCTCCATTTGTGTGTTTCATCCAAGTTTGTGCTAGGGTATGGTGGTTGATGGATGGTAATGATTGAAACAAAAACTTGAAACCCTACCTCTAAAGTGCCTCAAAGAAAAATTGTTCTGGGTTCCAAAATCCTTGTTTTGCTACCAAGGTCACTCCTCCTTCCCCATTTCTCCCTAGTTTAATCATTTCCTACCCCCCCCCCTAAGCTCACCAATTCCTTCTCCTACATTTTCTTTCCTACATTCAAATCCCAAACCCCAAAACCCTAGCCCTTACAAAAAATCTCCTAACCCTATACATAAAACCCCTCAAATATTCCTACCTTTCCCTAATAAAATTTATCCTAATGTCCCCTAATTCCTTAATATTTTCCCCTTCCTAACAGTCCCTTGTTGCATTTTTTCCCCTTGGTGGCAGAATCCAACTACATTACACAAGAGCAATACACAGTTTCATACACCAGCACATCATGGTGGTACAAGGCAAACCTATTGAGCAAAGGGACGAGGACCGAGAGTATGTTTTAGAGAAAGTGAACATTCACTTAGAGAAGTTGTTGGTGAAGGCTAATAGGGAGAAAACCATGTTAAGGCACATGAATTATCATTATATGGCCCGAAACATGAGTTCCAAAGCAAGAATAAGGAGTCTAAAGGCGAAATTGAGGAAGGCAACAAAGAAGCAAAAGAGGCAAAAGGAACATGATCGCCTTCGGATATTGGCCGAAGCCTCTTTAGCCCAGCATGATACTTAAAGGAGGAGCATGATACTTAAAGGAGGTGCACCAGCCCAAATTTCAAGAAATTTGGGGCATTTTTGGTATTTTGACAAATTTTGGCACTAAAAAAGAGACTTTTTCTCCCTATGCGCCGTGCCACGTAGCACGTGCTTTTTCTAGGGAGCTCCAAATGACAAAAAGTTTGAGTTTTTCGATTTTCCATGGAAAATCATGACTACTGGTGTATGGCCAAGAAATTTGGGCAAGTTTTGAGGTCTCAAGAGGTCAAAAACACTCAAAACATGACCTCACTACCCCTATTTTGACACACACGAAGCAGTCTTGGGAGAATGGACTTTTGGAGGGGCAAATGGACACCAAATTGAAAAATTCCACTTGCGTTGGAAAGTAGACAGGTAGGGATTTCCAAAAAGCTATCTGTAGCTCAATTTGGACTTCAATAAGTGCCTCAAATGCAGCCTCAAAGTGGCGCAACGTATAGAGGATTTTAGCTCAATTTTTTACCTTCCAGCTCAGAAATTCGGTCAGTTTGCCTAGTTTTGCTTTTTGATGAAATTATTGATCTATCTTGATGTAATTGAGTAAACATGATGTGATTTTTGCACTTATTTACTTGTTCTAGATGATTCATTCACTAAAAAATGAAAATTAAATGAATGAATCAGTTTCCTAACATATAGAGGCAAGTTGTTTTGACTGCCTAGATTTTAGTTCCTTGTTTAGAATTGGTTGAAACAGCTCCTAGAATGATGAGCTCGACCCCTAGAGGCATGGGAATAGGTTGAGCTAGTTTATATCATGCAATCTCTCAGTCATTTTCCTGGTCAGGACACTTGGGATTGCTTTGGCATACTATTATACATATTTTCTCTGCAATTTTGGCTAAGGAAAGACCAGGGTTTTGCAGCACTGTTTGGGATCCATGTGGCTTTATATTTTGATGGTGTGATTCTCTCAGTAATTGTAAGTTGTTGTGTGTATAATTTTCCTTACTATCGTCTTCTGCAATTGAACAAATGAAGTGATTAAGGTAGAACCCATCGATTTTCATGCTCTCCCTTTAAATTTGTTTGATTTTTCATGTTTCATCTGTTTAAGGAGAATCCTTGAAACTTTCTTGCTCTCCTTAGCTCCTCACCAATCTGATATACCCATTCATTCCATTTAAAATCATCAAGACAATTACCTTCCTTGCCCCAATCAGACCTCTGCAAAAATTGTGCCTCATCCCCAAGCCCAGATTTGCCTTTCCCTATTCCAACAAAAAAACTCCTAATAACTCAGATCAAACCCTTGTACTTCATATCTAGACTAACATTATCTTTTATTTCAGTCATCTCGTGCCCCATCAATTATCTTTGCCGAGTTTGACCTAGAGAGAGCCCTCTCATGTCCTCGCAGGGCTAGCTACAAGGCTGAGCATGGTATGATGTTATCTTGAATCCCGCCTTCCTTCAGCCTAAGGCAGATTTGAGCACTAACATAGTGGCGGCTCCACTGGGGAAGAAATGGTTTGCTTGTTGATGTCATTTGATATATATAGCTACAGAAAGAGCCTGAAGTCACGCCAGGTAGCCTTCGAAACGCTTTTGCTATGCATCGCGAAGTAGATAAACGCTGCTTCAGTCAATCTCTCGTCTAGCTTGTAAATGTGACATCTAACTTGTTAATTTCCCCAGTACATGTATCAAGTTCAGATATGACGGTTGATGGTGGACAACGATCAGACATAAGAAGGATGAAATCATTCACCTGGCGACTCCATTCACTAAAAAATCCAAAAATCAATGCTTCATGGTGACTCCACTATAGGAAGATCAGTAGATTTAAGATTTTCAAGATGGAATGGGTTGCAAGACGATACACTCCCATGAGCCGGGATCACATTCCAGGTTTCCCAAACAAATTTCTGAAGGTAGATTGGTCAAGGAATTTGCCTATGTTTAAAGATGATGATAGGAAGGATGCTGCTTTACATTTGGTCAGATTTCACATGCATATTCGCAAGTTGAAGGTTGATTTTCCCTGAAGATTGCTGATGAAGATATTCCTGGCCACTCTAGAAGGTGAAGCCCAATCTTGGTATGAAATTTTTCCGCCTGCTTGTATTTACTGTTTAAAAGATTTTCATACCATGTTCATTGAAAGATATAAAGAAATCTTATCCATCATTAAATTTAGTTCAGGACTGTTGAAAACATGCTTATAGTTTTATTGAAAGCCTTGAGAAATATTATGAAGATGATAATTTCATGGATGATAGAGATCATGGAAGCCCTGTATGAAAATCCCTTTCACCAGCATAAAGAGAACTTAGAAGATACTCATCAAGATGCTCAAGAAAATTTACAACCGGATCAAGATCTTCACACAATGGAAAATGATGAAAGAGAAGGTTTTATTTCAGATCTGTCCATAAAAGAAGATAGTATGCAGGGAAGTCAAGTTTCAATTTCAGAATGGGATAAAGTCAAGTCATATATTTCAAATCTAGATTCATATCGTGATGATGAAGACTACCTTGTTTTGAATCCCATGAAGGAGAGCTCTGCTATTGAGATCGTTTAGAATGAAGAAGACAAAGTTATTGACCAAAGCCTTCATGAGGAGGTAATCCAGTCATTTCATGGAAAACAAGATGGGATCTTTGTTCAAGTAAGTGAAAAGTATTATTTTGATAACTCAGTGGTAAATGATCCTTCGGATAGTTTGATTGCCATGTCATATGAAGATGATCAACAATGTTTTCAACTTTCAGAAGATCAAGGAATTAAGGACTGTCATTCAGGGTTTTCATGTTTTGGCTTGAGAAAAAGAAAGAAAAAGTATTATCTCCTTTGTTTGAAGATGAGATAGATCAACTCTTGAAAGGTCATGTTACAGCCCAAGCTAAAGTAGATTTGCAGTGCACACATGGTCAAGAAAGTGTTGGTGAAATTTCTTCCTCTTTTGAAAATGATGACGGTCTTGTAATCAATTTTATAGATCAGCAAACAGATAATATTTTCTTTCACAAAGATGATAAGGCTATCATGTTTGATAATATTGAAGACTGTTTTTTGTTTAAGAATGACCTAGACCATGAAGATGAGGAGTATGAGCTTGAGAGAGACAATATGCCAGGATTTCTCATGGTCAAGGAACCTACAACTAACACTCAAATGGAAGAAGCACATACTTCTCTGTGCAGTCCTATCCCTCGGAAATCAATTGTTCTTTTAGATCAGAATGAAGGGAGTACTTGTATTTTTGCTGCTGGATCTCAAGACAAGATAGTGCTTCAGGATTATCAAGATCCCTTCGGCATCCTTTTGCAAGCACTAGAGAAGATAAATTTTTCCTGGTTCGTTATCATAAGCCTTGGTTTCAGTGGTTATTGTGAGTTGCCTACATGTAGATCGTTCCGCCTGCTCGAGAAAAGTGAGAGTAGAAATTTGGTATGTAGCCATCTGTTGGATTGGTTACATTGGAAAGCTCATTACACATGATTGTACATATTTCATTAGTATGCAGGTGGTTGTCATCATGATTTGAAGCCCTCAAATCTCGATGGACTGCTGCCCTTCCAATAAGCTTTATAAGTTCTTGTTTTAGTTAAGTCAGTCATGAGTCATTTGTGAGTCAGTTTTTAGTCTTGTTGTTAAGTTAGTTTGTGTTGGTTTTCAGTCATGCATTTTAGCTTGAGTCTTGGCTCCATTGCCTAATGGATGAAGGCACTGTCTAGCTCTTCCAGAGATCTATCGTTCTTGGCACCTCCAAGGAGCTACCATCCCCCTTGGAGCCAATGTTAGTGTCAGTCTTTGCAACCTTCCTCTAGTGATCAAACATGCTCTTACAAAATGATTTTAAGGTGTCAAGGTCAAATTTTGTCATTTCAGTGAGCCTTCAAGCAAAATTTGGTCACTAGGTATTAGGTCTAGGGTTTGTTTTCGCTCTTGTCAAAGTTGTCCAAATGATGTTCCATGTCACCCTTCAACTAAGTGTACCATCATTCAAATGGTTTTCATCATCATTTCAAGTTCCAATGGGTCATTTTACACCTTGTTCACGCTTCAATTGCGCCTAGGTAATGTTCATTTTGCTCTCCTAGGGTTTTGAAGCTAATTTCTCTTGGACGGTCAAATCATCGGAAAATCTTGTATCCTAATGTTCATACACCTTCCCCTATCCATAATGTACCTTGTTAAACACTTCCCATCACTAAAATCCCCCAAATTCCTCATTTTTGCACAAACCCTAGTTTCTTGCTACAACTTGGCAATTTTCTAGGTTGGGCCTGTGTTTAGCCTCCATTTGTGTGTTTCATCCAAGTTTGTGCTAGGGTATGGTGGTTGATGGATGGTAATGATTGAAACAAAAACTTGAAACCCTACCTCTAAAGTGCCTCAAAGGAAAATTTTTGTGGATTTCAAAATCCTTGTTTTGCTACCAAGGTCACTCCTCCTTCCCCATTTCTCCCTTGTTTCATCATTTCCCCCCCCCCCCCCCCAAGCTCATCAATTCCTTCTCCTACATTTTATTTCCTACATTCAAATCCCAAACCCCAAAACCCTAGCCCTTACAAAAAATCTCCTAACCCTATACATAAAACCCCTTAAATCTTCCTACCTTTCCCTAATAAAATTTATCTAAATATCCCCTAATCCCTTACTATTTTCCCCTTCCTAACAGTCCCTTGTTGCATTTTTTCCCCTTGGTGGCAGAATCCAACTACATTACTCAAGAGCAATACACAGTTTCACACACTAGCACATCATGGTGGTAAAAGGCAAAGCTATTGAGCAAAGGGATGAAAACCATGTTAAGGCACATGACTTATCATTATATGGCCCGAAACATGAGTTCCAAAGCGAGAATAAGGAGTCTAAATGCGAAATTGAGGAAGGCAACAAAGAAGCAAAAGAGGCAAAAGGAACATGATCACCTTCAGATATTGGCTGAAGCCTCTTTAGCCCAGCATGATACTTAAAGGAGGAGCTTCAGCCCAAATTTCAAGAAATTTGGGGCACTTTTGGTATTTTGACAAATTTTGGCACTAAAAAACAAACTTTTTCTCCTTATGCGCCGCGCCACGTGCAGCGCGCTTTTTCTAGGGAGCTCCTAATGAAAAAAAATTTGTATTTTTGGATTTGTCATGGAAAATCATGACTACTGGTGTATGGCCAAGAAATTTGGGCAAGTTTTGAGGCCTCAGGAGGTCAAAAACACTCAAAAAATGACCTCACTGCCCCTATTTTGACACACAGGAAGCAGTCTTGGGAGAATCGACTTTTGGAGGGGCAAATGGACACCAAATTGAAACATTCCACTTGGCTTGGAAAGTTGATAGGCAGGGCTTTCCAACAAGCTATCATGGGCTCAATGGGGACTTCAGGAAGTGCCTAAAACTCAACGTCAAACTGGCGCGGTGCATAGAGGATTTGGCGCGGCGCATAGAGGAATTTAGCTCAATTTTTTACCTTCCAGCTCAGAAATTCATCCAATTTGCCTAGTTTTGCTTTTTGATGAAATTATTGATCTCTCTTGATGTAATTGAGTAAACATGATGTAATTTTGGAACTTATTTACTTGTTCTAGATGATTCATTCACTAAAAAGTGAAAATTAAATGAATGAATCAGTTTCCTAACATATAGAGGCAAGTTGTTTTGACTACCTAGATTTTAGTTCCTTGTTTAGAATTGGTTGAAACAGCTCCTAGAATGATGAGCTCGACCCCTAGAGGCATGGGAATGGGTTGAGCTAGTCTATATCATGTAATCTCTTAGTCATTTTCAGGGTTGGACACTTGGGATTGCTTTGGCATACTATTGTACATATTTTCTCTGCATTTTTGGCTAAGGAAAGACCAGGTTTTGCAGCATTGTTTGGGATCCATGTGGCTTTATGTTTTGATGGTGTGCTTCTCTCAATAATTGTAAGTTTTTATGTGTATCATTTTCCTTACTATCATTTTCTGCAATTGAACAAATGAAGTGATTGAGGTAGAATCCATTGATTGTCATGCTCTGCCTTTAAATTTGTTTGATTTTCCATGTTTCATCTATTTAAGGAGAATCCTTGAAACTTTCTTGCTCTCCTTAGCTCCTCACCAGTCTGATCTATCCATTCATTCCCTTTAAAATCATCAAGATGATCACCTTCCTTGCCCCAATCAGACCTCTGCAAAAACTATGCCTCATCCCTAAGCCCAGATTTGCCTTTCCCTATTCCAACACAAAAACTCCTAAAAACTCAAATCAAACCCTTGTACTTCATATCTAGCCTAACATTAGCTTTTTATTTCAGTCATCTCGAGCCCCATCAATTATCTTTGCTGAGTTTGACCTGGAGAGAGCCCTCTACTGTCCTCGTAGGGCTAGCTACAAGGTTGAGCGTGATATGATGTTATCTTGAATCCCGCCTTCCTTCAGCCTTAGGCAGATTTGAGCACTAATAGTTAGCGCGCTGCAGGACCATGCGTTGACATGGTATATAAAGTACTCAAGCAATCACCCAAATGCGGGAATAGCGACGATCCAGGATGCATTGAACAAAGAATTCAGCCAGCCTAAATAAAAAACACAGTCGATCATCGGGTTCAAGGAAATCGCGATGCTACTTGGTGAAACCCTATGGGATCTAGATCAGAAATTGAAGAGTACAATCCATGAGGCTAACATGATGCTGACAGATGTGCAACACTGCACATGGTTTGTGGCATCTTTGACACCACATCTAAGGATGGTGCTATCATGGCAAAAGATCTCAACCCAAGCTGAAGCATTAGAGACAACAATGAGGTTGCACGAAACTTCAATACAATACCTGGGGTTGGAAGTTCAGCGAATCCACGCGCAACTACAAAACCTATGCTTAGAAATGCAAAGTTTGAAACAAGATAAGGCACCCTGATTAGAAGCGCGTGCAGAGGTATGGTGCATAAAATGTAAAGGCCAGGGCCATGATAAGGATCATTGTCTGATATTCCTAAACTATCTCACAGGAGGGACCAATGCCATTGCGACTAGAGGCATAAGTAGGGCCAAGCACGACGGCTGCAGTCTGGTGAACGATCTGCCAAGTGGGAGGAAAGCACACTACAGACAACTGTCATCTATTGTTGAAACTTATACAACCCCCTCAGTAGCTATTTTGCAATTTTTGTAGATTGATGGGCCATGACGAATGCAATTGCCGAAGTTATGAGTTGCTGATGGATTAGGCACCTACTTATAGGATGCAGACTGAAGTGTGAGGTCAAGATCCAACTGTAGCAATAGCGCTTGGTAGATTCTAGGGACACTGATGGAGACGAGGAGGAATGGGAACTGGATGAGGGTGGGGACAATTAATCTACTACAATTGTGGAGGACCTGGGCACTACGCGTGGGATTTCACAAACCCGACCAAAACATGATAGCCGTATTGTTACCAATTCAATCATGAAGCAGTCAATTGCTCCACACTAATTGCACAAATGTGGGAAAAAGGGGTGCTTCAGGCTACTCCCACTCAGAACATCCAGATGATGAAGGCAGAATCGCGTGAGGAGGATCCTTATGTGAACATGATTCTCAGAAGTGGTGCAACTACAGTAGAAGATAAGGGGAAGCAACCTAAGGAGGATGCATGGGTTCGCAAGGACCCTACAAAGCAACCCAAATTTGATTTGGAATGTGCGAAAGAAACATTTATGGAAGCTATGAAGAGCTTCGTGGAGCCTTCTACATTGGGTAGAAAGGATCAAACTAAGCTGGAGCTAGATAATTCTATGCTAACTACCTTTTTAGAGACATGCATGAAGCTACTACAGGACACTAAAGCGGTGAAGTGCTTGCAAGAATTGATAATTAGATGCATAGGGTCGGGTGATTTGCACATGATCAGGAAGCTAGGCAAGCATTGTTTACGCATTGGGTGGGAAATGCAGTTAACTTCCCAGATTGGCAACTATGAGATGGATCAAGTCATTCTGGACTTGGGGTTAGATGCGAATGTCCTACCTAAACAGACATGGGAACGCATGGGTAGGCCCACATTACAATGGTCCCCTATTCAATTACAGATGGAAAACCAACAAAAGATCTTGCCCATGGGGAGACTACAAGGAGTCACAGTAGATATAGAAAGCGCGAGCACACAAACAGACTTTAAGGTAATAGAAATTGTGGATGACAGTAACCCTTACCTAGCACTATTAGGGATAGACTGGGCCATGGACATGAATGGAGTCATTAATTTAAAAGACTGAAAGATGACATTTGAGAAAAAGTCTCTACGCGTAGTCATTCGCTAGATCCGGTTGAAGGAGTGCGCTACACTAAACCCGTACACAACGATGAGATTGATGAGGACTTCAATCATATCTACCAAATCACAGTGCAAGATCAGGATCGGGTGAATTTGACAACAGACATGAGAATCTCATGGGAACACGACAGTTCTTGTACATTGGACTTCGATAAAGAGATTGAGCAATGGCAGAACTGATTGCATGAGGTAACAACGCTAAATTGTAATATGATTATTAGAGCACTATGTTGTGTAAAGATAGAAGCAAGGGAGCAGCCAATCGATGAGGGTGCAACGAAAGCGGCGGAACCGGTAGACCACCGCGAACCAGCAAGTTTGGAAGAAAAGCAGGGTGCGCAAACGGGGCCGTCATGCACAACAAATGCACAAGGGTGGAATATACACCAAAAGACTAGGGGAAAGTGGCACGAATATAGGAGGCGGGCGCGTGTACGGGTTGGAGGACAAAAGGAGGTGAGAATCCATCAAGGATGTAGGGTGTGGGTGTATGCTATGCTAACACCTAATCTCATATGAACCAAAAATCTGAATTCACCGCAGCGATGCAGCCTATTAGCTATCCTAGAAAAAACTAGCAGGAAAGCAGGGGGGCACACGAATAACATAAGACGATCTATGGGGACTCTACAGATACCAAAGACTCGATGGTCCTATTACAGGAGGGAGTTGAAGGTGAGCTTCTTAAGAGTAAGACAAGAGGGAACCCAGAATGGGCACGGTAGTAGCAGGCTTCGTGAAATCAATGAAAAATGGGCGTCGCAAAGAAGGAAAAGTGTGATGTTAGGGAAAGGAATAAACAAAATAAAAAAGGGTGTCACACAAGTGGGCTACGCAAATCTGCACATAAGGGTACCAGGTCTGGCCAGGTCTACCTCAGTAATAGGATGAGTTGTGACCCTGCTATCCTGGTTGTGACCACACTGACAGAGGAGTGTACCCCATATAGCAGCACCTAAGGAGCTAACGGATATGAAGGCACTCGAAAGGTGCCAGCAGCCCAGGCTAGCAGGGATGCTAAGACCTTGCACCTGAGGTGCGACCACCTGACTAGATGTGGAAAGCACAGTCTTAGTGCCCCCCGCAGTTGAAAGAAGGTGCGGGACTATAGATAAGTCTGCAGAAGGTCGGCACGGAAAGAAGGTTTCGTGCAGGGCCATTTGGAGAGCACAATCGCGGCTGCGCCAAAGGGATTGTGCTGCTGCATGGGAAGGATGGCAGGTGACCATTAATGCCACTATTCCTAGCAACAAGTTCCAGTTACGACAGAGAGGAGCGGGCGATGGGTCATTAAGACAAAATTTCAGAGTTAGATATGAAAAGATATACCGCCTAGAAGATATTAATGAAGTAGAAGTGGAGGGAAGGGATATATTCAAATTTACACACTCCTATAACAACCTCTGGACAACACTCGGATATGTGAGATTTGAACCAGTGAAGACCAAAAAACACCTGGCTACCAGGCATCCCATGAGTAACATGGCAAGAAACCGAGCACAGTTCGCAAAAAAGTTGCATCCAACCCAAGAGGAGCCAGATGAAGTGGTTGCAGCCTATGAGGTTCCAAATTCCCCATGCACGCCGCAGCCCCAGAATGACAAGCAGAAGATGGGGCCAGTCAGGGGTATCACTGAGATTTAGTAAATTGTCAGTAGTCGAAAAGGGCAAAGCAATCACCACCGAACCCGACTAGGACGAAGAATATTTGCAAGCCCTGATCGCTCAAATTGAAGCATAGGATGAGGAAGAAGAGGATGCATTCAAAATACCTTCACTACCCCCATATGTCTCTCCATGGAATGGGACGACCAAGATACCGAAGGACCTGGACGCTGTGAAGAGTACGCTCTAGATCCCACTTCTTCGAGATGAGATAAGGTTTGATGGTTTGCCGTTGGGCTGAGTACCGAGTATCAAGTTCAAAGATTGGGATCTTGTGGACAATGACAAGTTCCCCCAATTGGCTGCAAACAACTTACTACTGTCGAAATGGTTATTGGGTGTGGAAAAGGCAGGCTTGCTTAATCTGAGGTGGATACCCGACTATCACCACGCGACCATCACCATTTTTGTTATCTGACAGTTACTCTGTTTGGTACATGATAGGTATCTCTAGTTGGAAGAGCTGATTCGTTTTACAGCTGGTTTAGTACAATGGATACTCACCTGCCTGTTAAAGGGAGTGACCCCATGGACATAGCCAGAACAAGTAGCGATGTGGGTCTTACAGAAATAATGAAGGCTAAATATAAGCTAGAAAAACAAAAGAGGGGATATGTAATAACAAGCATCAAAGACCGAGGGGTGCGAGTCGCCACCCAGCTACTAGCTAGTAAAATCATGAGGAAATGCTATGCAGATGAGGTGCCAACCCATGTCATTACGCTTGTGGAGCAATGTGCAAAAGGAGTTCAGTTCAATTAGGCACAGTTCTTATGCGACGAATTTCTGACAAATTGTAAGGAAGCCCAGGAAAAAGGTAAGACTTTCCGTTATGCATGGTTGCTACTATCAATCCTTCTGGTTGCAGGAAAACTGTCACAGGGTAGCTAGTTTCCAAACATTGAGCACAACCTACCTGAAGCAGTACAGTTTACCTCGCTCTGGGCTACAAAGGACGCCACGAGGGTCTGGGAGATCAAGGTATTTTGGATGTTCATGGAAGCAAGTATCTAGACATGGATCGCTCACAGACCGTGGATGTGCTCAGCAGTCTACAACAATTTTCAAAGCACAACCGAGTTTAAAGCAGACATGCACAACCTATAAATCTGGAGCAGAAGGATCCAAAGCGAACATGGGTCAAGCTCCCATTCATTGATAGACGATGCATTTTATGAGGTATTGGTAGCATGGCCTCTGGAATGGTGCGCCCCAGACATGGTCGAATTAGAAAGGATAGCAGCACAGCAGCAAAAGAAGGAAATCCAGCCACGACTCACTAAATTGGTGGAAAGAACACGACAGGGACAAAAGGCCGCTTCGCTGTAGGAGGCGACCCAGGAAGTAATTACCGAGGAGATCACGGAGGATCAAGAAATGTCCTCAGAACAGGAAATTCAGAAAGAATATGAGACACAAGAAGGCATGGACTTTACCATAAAATCACCCCAAGGAAAAAGGCCGTGCAGTAAGGAATCACCACAAGCACGCAAGAAGTCAAAAACAACAAAGACTTTGGAGAAAGAATTTCTTGACAGCAGTGAAACAATGCGCAATGTCGCTACTGGTGCATTGGAGGTGCTGATGACAAAGCAAACAACTGTGTTGGGGGAGGTTAGAGCGCAGATGCAAGCATTACAGATGCGACCCTCGGGAGGGATGATACCAAACCTAGTAGATGATATAGTCGCAGCTGAGTAGATGGTGCGCAGTCACATAATGAACACTTTAGTGTTGCTAGCAGGCGTTGTCCTAGCTGAAGCCGAGGGGGACATGCAAAGTTGGGGGTTGAATTTGACCGCTCTACCTCGAGAAACCCTCTACCAACTATAGGATGGGGTAACCGCTGAGCTATGTGCTAGGGAAGGTCGCGCCCTCCAAATCTTAATAGAGCATAAGGAAAATCTGGAGCAAGTTAGCCTACAACGTGATGACTTGGTCACCAACAACGAAGAAGTGGAACAGGTTGTGGCAAAGGCTTGCAGCAAGGTATCAGAGTTGGTTGTCCCAGCGAAACTTCCAATAACTAATAAGATTCATCACATGGCAGTAGGATTATGTACGACTCGGGAGGAGGCCGTGAAAGCTCAGTGGGAATTAAATTTACAAATTGTAGAGCTAAGGCTGAAGGTGCAACCACCCACACCCCTGGAAGTTCGCGAACAACGCCTCAACAAAATTCAAGCACGATTGGATGTCATAAAGCACGTGGGCCAAGATTTCTTGGGATTGTTGGATCTGTCCCTCCTTACACTCACATCCCTACAAGACAACCCAACGCTCCAGTAGGTAGAAACAAAAGCATGAGATTTACATCAAGCATATGACAATGTCCGGGGGATTGTGCAAACGGTCGCTATCACACAATGACTAGCCAAAATAAGGGAGGCCCAGGTTCTTAAGGCACAATTTGACGCTGCTCGACAGAAGGAGGCAATACTTAAAGAATGCATCCAGCCTTGGCTTGATGAGGCCTTCGTGGTCTCCACCCACATCGAGGGAAAGTTAGCACACATGAAGGCAACATCAGAACCCAAGCAAGCAATGGAATCTGATAATGATGCATCAGTGGTTCATGTAGAATGGATAAAACAGATGGCAGAAGATTTTGTTGCAAGGGTAAGTGAAGCACAAAAAATGTTGAATGACCTCCACGCGAAGATTGATACACCAGCCGAGTGACTTGGGATGAGTCACATATATTGTGTTGGGGGCTTGTTGGGTAGCAGAGGGCCTGCGTAATGGTTTTGGGGCTCAAATCCCATAGTTTTGGGTAAAAGTATGGTAAAGACTCTGCGAAGTGCGTGGAGCGTGAATTGTAATGAGTCAAGTCAAAGGGTTGTCTGTCCGAGAATAATGTTAAATAATAGGAAGTGAGTTGGCTTGCCCATGGTCTACGGACCATGGGAATATATAAATAGAGCAAGGCTCTATGGCTAGAAGTAAGTTTTTGGTTTTTGGATCATGATGTTATGGGTTTGTGGAGGCAATATTCTCTGCATCTATAAGTCTGAGTCAAGGGTGTTGGCAGATAGGTAGAGGCTCTACAGCTATGTGTGTAGAGGCCTGGTAGAGTCCGCAGGGATGTGCGTGGACCCCTACAGCTGAGTGCGCAGGGCAGATTTGGTTGTACTGAAGAGAAGATCAATAGAGCAAGGCTCTACGGCTAGAAGTAAGTTTTTGGTTTTTGGATCATGATGTTATGGGTTTGTGGAGGCAATATTCTTTGTGTCTATAAGTCCGAGTCAAGGGTGTTGGTAGATAGATAGAGGCTCTGCAGCTATCTGTGTAGAGGCCTGGTAGAGTCCGCAGCGATGTGCGTGGACCCCTGCAGCTCAGTGCGTAGGGCAGATCTGGTTGTATTGAAGAGAAGATCAATAAAGATAGGAATTTCTGAATCATTGTGTGTTTTATCGCGGATCTACCTATTGCTTATGTTCTAGATTTATGCATTATCTGTTATAATTGTGCACACTGGATTTTATTGTTAAATGTTTGCTTAAAGACTATAACAAATAGATCATATCTGTAATAATTTCATTATTAAGAAAGTACACTTGCGTGGATCTACGCAAATGCTCAATAGCAATACAGAGTGGCGCGAGGCAGCAAGACGGTTCACGACCCCTCCAAACCACATCAAGACATCCCAAGGGTGTGGAAACTTGGTTCCAGCACCCTCCCCTGCTACCTTGGGTGAGACCTCAGTCCGTGCTCCATGGGCTGTTGGCTAATAACTCCTCTGAACCTGGGTCAGGGCCCAATAAGCCAATACTCAACAAAAGTGAAATTTGACAAAAGGAATTGAACCAGAGAAAAAAGTCACTTATGTTCATTTATCTTCCTATATGTTGGCACAATGGAAGTATTTAAATTATTTTGAGATGAAAAATAATTTTAATTAATTTTAAAATCAAAACCATGGGAGAAAAACCAACAACAGTTTTATAGAGATGAGGGAGGAAAATGAATTATGAATGAAACTTGTACAAGAACATAAGATTTGGATAAATATTTATCCAGATATTTTACAGGGGTAAAAGTCAAAGTAGAAACAAAAACGAGTGGATAAACAACACATGGTTTTGGAAAATCCATGGGAAGGCAAAACAACACATAGTTTTGAAAATCATGAGAATGAAAAACAAGGCATGGATTTAAAAGATTTCAAAACAAGATATACTTTCAAATAATGGATGGATTTATGGGATGCAATTATTTGAGGAGATATTTTGAAGATTTCATTTAGTAAATTCATGAAAATAGAGAAATATGAAATTCATTTACCGAATATTTGAAAAACATTTATAAAATGTTTATTTCCAAAATATTTTATAACATTGGTGAAGCATTGTCAAAGAGTGACATAAAATCATTAGTAAATTCAAAACAGGGACAACTTCACAAACCCTATATTTTAAGGCACAAAATTATCAGTTGAAAGACAAATGATAGAAAATCAACAACGCTATATTTCAAGGGCATGAATATATCAACAACAAAGCAACAACCTTTTCAGGCCAAATCATCACCAAAATCCTCGAAGTCAGTGCCAAAGAGCTTCAACAGCTTTAATTTTGATATATTCCTATACTATTTTTGTAAACAATTTTAAGGATATTTTGTAGGAGAATCTTGATATTTTAAATCAAGGGTTTTTGATAAAAAATGTATAAATACTTCATATTTCGAAGTATAAAGGGTTTGAAGTCATATGAAGAAAGAAGATCCTGATGTAAAGTTGTACATGTAATGAAGTGATCATTTCCATTAATATAGAAAGTTTGTTCCAGGATTTCTGTGTGAGGTAATTGGTGAAGTTTCCTCTCTTGTAAAATTGTTATTTTCCAGTTTTCCATATGTTTTTCTGTCTCTATTGTTTAAAGAAGATTAAGGGCTGGATTTGTTTAAATTCACTTTGCTCTAGCTTATAAACAATATTCATGTTTTCACTCTGATATGAAATATAGAATTCATCCTAGCATGCTCTATATTTAATTGAATCTAAATCTTTTTATCCCATTCACCCCACAAATGTTGTAAAGATCCAAAAGCATGCCTACCTTGCCCTGTTACATCTGTTCTGAAATTCTTGTACTTGATCACTGATGAGCCTCATCATTGGGTAATTATATGGGCCTTAATCCACCTCCTATCTTAGTCAAACCAACTCTTCTCACAACTTATTAGATGTTTTGATTATATTTTGTTTAATGAGATGAGTTAAAGTGATATATTATGCCTAATAGACTAATATGCATTGGATGCAGGTTTGGAAGAGAAAATCAAGGAATTTTGGCAAGACTAAGGTTTGGAAGGTAGCCGAGCAAGTGATAGACAAAGAGTTAGTTCATCTCAAGTTTGGGATCTGAGCCTCCCTAAATTTAAGGAAGTCATTGGGGACTTCAGTTGTATAAGTAGAGAGGCCTAGAGCCCTATTAGGATTCGATTTTTGGTTGTAAAAAATTCTAGTTATTTTCGAGCTCCAGATTTGTGGAAGACTTTGATGTAATTTTCTATTTTGGTAATAAGAATGAGATTTTTTTTGATCCAGTGCTGAGTTAACTCAGAGGGTTGAAGCTCTTGATTAGGGTCCAACCCTAACAGCCAAGGCTCCTCTTCTTGTATTTGTATGCTTATCTTAGTTCCATAGATTCGTGGTTAAACTGTCTTTAGATGTATTTTATTACAAGTAGTGTAGATTTGTTTAATTATTTATTAGTTTTCTTCCATTTGTGCCTTACTTCGGTAGCAGGCTAAAAGGGATACAAGAAGCATCAAAAAGATGTCAGTAGGTTTCCTAGACTCACTTCTTCCTTCTGGGAACATGAGTTGAGGAAAGGACCCTTATGCAACCCCAAAAAGACAGATATCCATATCTTTCATAAGATTTAGAGTTTGTTGTAATTAAACTAGCATTTGATAAGTTTTTCAAAGTATGATTTTATTTCCATCTCTTCTATATTCATTTTTGTAGAGGATCTCATCCGTGATTCCATTTTATTCAGCAATTTCTTCATGCATAAGGTAGACAATTATTTCATTAAATTATGCTTTTCTAGCTCATGAGAATTCTTCTTGTTTACATAATTTTTTGGAAATTACACATGTTTGATGAAGAGCAGGTGCTTCAGAAGTAGAAAGAGATCCCATAGCAAGGAACCACCTTCCAACTTCATCCACCCATAGGCATTCCTTGTTTTCATCAAAACCTTCACCAATTTCATCATTTTACATAGAAATTTCCTCAATCATTTTGAGCGAATCCAACCATATCCTAAACTTGGTTTTGGGTTCTGAGTGATCCTATGCCTTTTCTCACTCTGTTCCACCCATAAACCACCTTCCCTAAGCTTTACATCACCTCCAACATCCATCGTTTTTCTCTCGGCTGCATCCTGCAAATTTCTAGTACATCATGTAGGTTTTCCTGTAATGGCCTGTTTTGAGGCTGAATTGAGGGAAAACCTCTAGGAAGCCACCCAAGGTCACCCAAGTGTCTCCCAAACCTTCCAACCATCTCCTGAACCTTCCATCCACCCACCAACATCCCTAAGCTACTTGCCACATCACCAAAAGAAATTAGCTTGCACACTTGATTTTTCATGAAAAGCATAAAAAGAAAATAAAACATATTCATTACAATCCTTTACATGCATAAGATTGATGTTTTATGTTATTACTTCCATGCTTAGGACAATAGAATTTTGTTCATGTTAATTTAGCATTATTGCAAAGCATATTTCGTAGCAGTTAATTAGGAAAGGTGTGCCTTAGCATTGAATTTCAGTGTTTTTCATTGTTACAGTAGATCACATCTCTCTTAGAGTAGATTTATATTTCTTTCATCAAGGAACCAAGCTTCTTCTGAATCCATAGAAGTTTGGCTTGAAAAACCTAGTGGTATCTCACCATCTAAACAGTGAGAAAAGGCAGAACCACCACTTTTACTTGTGTATATAACACTGTCACTTCCAAGTTTGTACGAACCTTGGGTTGATAAAATAAAGTTGCGTTGTGGTAAAAAACACAACCCCCCCATTATCGATGTGTTCAGTTCAAATAATGGGGACCCTTTCTATTAAAATTTTGGCTAAACACCTTTTTGAATTTTTATTTAGTTGATTGCCCTACGCTTTTGTTAATTCTTCGTTTTCTTTGGATTCTTGTTTTGATTGTTTGTTAGAATCAATTTTTATAGGCTTCCCATTGACGCTTGTTTCGCCTCATTTGGTCAACTGGTTTGAAAATGGCACTCCTTTGAAGTCTCATCATTTACCTAGCCTGGGTTTAAAAATGCATAAAATGTACAATATTGCATTTTGTAAATAAATTAGATCAATAAGGCATTCATTTTAAATATTAATCCATAGCGAGTTTTTACTAACATTTTTCATTTTAGTTATGCAGCCAAATCATTAAGTATCGAGATTTAAGAAATTTACTCCAATTTCTAAATCAATTATTAATCTCGAAAACCCAAAATTTTCGAAGTGGCTGTAGTTTATTTTTATAGTTTTACTTTTATTAAGAGTGGCTGTAGTTTATAAAATAATCCTCAAAATAAAAATTGATTTTAATATAAATCTTAAATTAATTAAATTAATTAATAATTTAATATAATTAATTAAATTAAATTAAAATTATATATAAAAAAAAATTATATCGCATCGGAGCTTTTGCATTAAACAAGTTTTAAGAACCCCAATGCATACTATGCCCTGATGCGATATCGGATCGGGAAATTTAACTTGACACATTTTAAAAACCCGATAGCCATCTCCCGATGCGATTTGCCAATAAGCGTAAGGTGAAATGAGCATTAACTTAATATTTGTTTTGAGTTTCGACTCACTCATAAATAAAAATCATAGAACATATATTAAAAGGCACTAACAATATAACTTTTGGTTTTTGTTTAATACAACACTCATACGTTGAAAGGTAAGTTACGTGTGAAGTAAAGTAGGTTGTTATATTTTAGTTTAGTTATAATG
>APFE030831247.1:72426-122996 GCA_000404065.3 Pinus taeda
ACTATTGTTTCAAATATCAGTTTTAATTTTATGGTGACAAGAATGTGTCATTTTATTCATGTTTGTGCACTATTGTCAATATGGGTAATTTGTCTCAATCTTGTTATTATGTATCTCTGTTTTAATGGATTAATTTCTCATTTTTGAGTAACTACTTACTCAGAAATCTGTCTTATGAAACTGATTTATTGAATGGTAATGTGTTGTGAACTATTTCCACATATCATTATTCAATTATTGGATTTATTGATTTGATAATCAATATCATTTTTGTGAACTACTTCCTGAATGTTGTTGGTTTATTGTTTCAGTTAAGAGGTCTCAAGAGGATGTGTTTTGCTATCCATAATGTCAGTTAATTGAACTACTTCATTAATTTGATATTCATTATAAACAAGACATATCTAAATCCCAATACTTTAATTATCTTGCTCTTAGTTGGGTTAGATCTATATCTGCCTAATTAAGATAGGATTTAGATTAATTTCTTTTGCTTGCATCATAGAATAAGCTTGCATTTAGAGTAAATTCTACATTCTTTTAAGTCCTCTTCTCAAAGAGGCAAAACTTTAGTTGTGGCTTGGCTGAACCCAAATCAGCTTAAGGGTCATTCTCTTGCCTGATCAGCAAGAATAAGTGATCTGATATCCCTGTCTATTGGTAGTTAAAGATACATCATAAACCAATAGCGATAGGGAGAAGGTAACTAGACCTAGTTAAACCAGTCGGAGCCACCACACCAAACAGAAAAGGAGCTGCTTTAAGGTGCTCATCACTTTTTGGTGTTGTTTCCAGGGAGGTGTCTGAGTAATATGTGATTACTACTTTCTTTCTTCTATTTCTTGTTTCTTATATTCTGCCATTAGTTTCATTTATGCAAAAGTAATTTATTTTGCTTCTTTTTCATTCTGGATTCTTTGTTTTCCTTTCCAGTCTGCAAGATAGATTTCAATCAAGTAGTTAATCTTTTGATTCAGTCAATAGTTTTCATCCAGTCTGAAATTTCAATTCCACAATCACTTTCAAAGTTTGAAAAATCTCAAAACCAACCATAAACATTTCCTTTCATGCCTCGAAGGAATAAGGATAACTTAGGGAATTGTTTTCCAAATACCTCAATTGCATCCAACAACCAACCTTCCCTCTTCTTCGGTGACTGTGAACTAGAGGAACCCTTAGGTGAGCAACCAAACATATTTGAAGAACCTACAGGGGAAGACGAAGAAGAATAACCCATTCCTACTGAGCCAATGGATGAAAACGGAAATGACAGAGGGAATAGAGAGAGAGTTGATGATGCCTTCCCCATCATGGAAACCAATGGGGACACTAAGATTAAAAATATAAGCCCATCTTCCCTTCATCATTTCCATGGCCCGACCATAGAAGATCCCAACACTTTCCTATTTGAGTATAACACATTAAAGATGGTAGCCCAACTAGATGTAGATCTCAACAGTCCACAAAATGAGAGATTGCTACAGTTGAATGGTTTAGATGAGTTCAAAATGCAGGCCCTCCTACACATGAGGTAACCCAACTCTAGAGGAATTTTTGGCATGATAAGAACATCAAGGATAAGCAATTTCAAGAAGGTGATTAGGTCTTGTTATATGATTCTAGATATAAATACTTTAAGGGAAAGTTAAGGACAAGATGGAAAGGGCCATATGTTATAAAATATGTCATGATAATGGTTTAGTGTAGATCAGAACCATAGATGCAGAGGTCATTCCTTTACTTGTTAATGGGCACAGATTGAAAGTTTACAAGAGGCCATTGTCAAAGCAATATTTCGTTGATGGTATCAATAAAACAATGATGGTGGTGGAGCAAGTTTCAAATCCCGCCTCATCAAATCATTAAGAGAAAAAAGAAAAGAAAAATAAGGACTGAGGTGAAAATCTCCATGAGGTGCCTAAGTCCTACTATTGGGCTGAAAACATCTTGGGGTGGCCTAATGGTGTCAAAAAAAAGAGAGAAGAGAAAATGAAAAGATCTTTGGGTGAAAACCTCTCTTGGGAGAGCCTAGGGAAAATATCTAGGATGAAAACCTCTTAGAGGCAGACTAGTTGTTTTCAAAAAAAAAAAGAGAGAAAAAAATCATGAAAATTTCTATTTGCAGGTCAGCAAGGAGGATGATCAGAGAACAAAGGAGGATCAAGAAGGGACCTATTTCACTCACATTTTATTTTTCCACCCATCATAATTCATTACTCCACCATTTCTTTCATTTTTTCACTCCTTTGCTTGAGTTTACAAGGGGACTATGTTTTCTATAGGATCCCCTGTAAACCTACAAGATCCCCTAAAAACCTACAAGATGATCCTATAGTAATTACAGTGGCTCGGGAATCCTACAGGAAGTGACCCTAGGGTGAGAAAATGACCTGCTATGTCAAAAAAAAAAATAACATCCTACATCACCACTTCATTACCATACCTATCTACACTTTCATCACCCCTGCATTCACCATCATAAGAAAATCAGTTTCAAAAAATTTTCAAAGTCTTCAAGAGAAAACACAGAGAGGAGAATGGAGTAACACCTAAGTATTTCTCATTCTCCACACTCCTAGTCTTCCTCTCAATCCATGTCATCATCCTCAAAATCCCAACAGAAGAAATTATTAGAAATTCTGAGGGAGAAGAAGCTCTAGGACATCCTGTAGGAAATCTTGTAGCAGCCTATCCCACAGAATAGAAATCATGATTGCAGCAAGCTTCCAACATGAAGATCCAAGGGTAGAAGGAGCTCTAGAGCAACAAAAACACCATCATCTTCAACACCAAGTACGTACACATCAAAGGAATCGTCAGAGAGCAATAAAAAAAAAGGAAGGAGAAATAACATGCAGCCAACACACAACAAGCACCTCAAGTCTTCAACAACTGCAACAAGGTATTAGCACCACAGGTAAGTATCTCGCTTCACTCTCTCATTTGCATAATGTAGTCAAAATATGTAAAGGTTATGAGCAAGTTGGTTTATAAGCGAAAGGTGGCTAGTTAACTTGGCCACCTTCGTTCAGTCGATGAAGACAAAACAATTTTCCTCCCACATGTGGCAACAGTCAAGTCAAAAAAAGGAGGAGAAGGAGAAAAACAATGAAGTCTATGGAGGCATGAACTGAGAGTTGGTCACAAGGACAAGGAAATGATGAGGTGGTAGTGGGGACCAATGGTCCAAAAATAGAAAATGTACCTCTGTTGCCAGCACACCACCTTACATAACTCGACCATAAGGGGAAATAATCGTTGATCCCCATGCACTCATGCATTCATCTCCTCGAGGCTCACTTTAGCAAAGTCACTTTCATACCCAGGAAACCTGCAAAAGAGGAAAATTCCATTTGTCTCATGTGCAGGAATTCCTACGGGATTACACAGGAAATCCTACAAGATCGCACATGAATCCTACAAGCTACAGACATACAGTCTACATGATTGGCCGAGAGGAGTTTCAAAGGGAAAAGCACAGAGGTTGGCTACTAAAAAATCTATGAGGAGGTAGATATATAATTACTTCCGTTTTTCAAAGTGAATTGAATAGAAAATACCCTAGTATTGAGTGAATTTCGCCGTTGTCTCCACAATTCTTTCAGTTATTTACTTTTGCATTCAAAAATTGTATCAACCATCTCAGCTCCTCAAAAGTCACCAACCAAAATGATAGGGGTTTTTAATAGAAGGGAGCCCATTAACACCATGAGCATCCACCAACACCCTCAGGTGTTAGAAATCTTCTCAAGGCATAATTGGATGGGGTATTTTGAAAAATAAGAGGGTAAGATGATGAGGTGGCACGAGATTTTTCTCTCCCTGTCATTCCATTGACCAGAGACCATGCCACTGTTGTGGTGAGAGGCCTCTCCATAGAGCTCATCCCTGAACTCATAAGAAGAATTACCACACTTCCCCTAGGATTGTCTTAGATAAAGGAAGACAAGGGAGATAGCCAGATTTCCATGAAGAAGTTGTTTTTAGAGGAAGAAGAGCCCATCGAGGACAAAAATGGAGCAAGGAGAACAAGCATACCATATCCCTGAAATCAGGTGAGCTACCACCTTATCAAATACATATCATGTGAAGGTAGGTATAGTGTGGCTTATGGGTATCACTTTAGGCTTCTTGAAGAATTGAGGTTTGGAGCAGAAACACCTCCTCACCACAGACTCAGCATACCATACTTGCAGCTGCAATCACTAATATATACAAGCATAAAGGTGTAGGAAGGAAACCACCAACAACTAGATCACCATGGATTAATTAGAACAATTATAGAAGATGTCGTCCACAACCTTAGAATTCCTATCCAATGGTCAATTTTCAAAGACATGTAGACAAAGGAGGATATCAAAGCCCTCACATATGACATTAGTCCTACTGTCAGTGAAAAAGATGAGGAAGAAACTGAAATAGATGGAGAAAAAGTAGAGAGGGATGAAGATGAGATAGATGAGGAGGTTGAAGAGGATAAAGAGAAGGAAGGTGATGAGGAGACAGAAGAAGATGTCAAGGAGGATATTGATAAACAATATGAGGATCTAGAAGGAGGAGAAGAGGGGAAAAACATAGAGGAAAAGGGAAATGGAAAAGAGGAGGTAGAAGACAAGGAGGAGTCACCTAGGGTGTCTCCAGAATCCAATGAGAGAGAAGCAGCATCTACCCTCACTTCTATTAGCACCCTTATCAAACAAAAAGGCAAAAGACAGAGGCAAACCCCCTTATATTTTAGAACAAGGAAAAGCATATGGATAAGGCAGGGGAAACCCCAATCACCAACCAAAATTACCATTGTAATTGAAGAATCACCTAAAGAGAAAGAGAAAGTGCCTCCTCCTAAGTCTTCTATCACCTATATGAGAAGGCTTGTAACTAGATCCACCTCATACAAAGGAAAAGAAATCCTACAGGATACACAACAGAACCTACAGGAAGCAGAAGCAATCCTACAGGAGACTCTGCTAAACCTACAGGAGACTCAAAAATTCGATAAGGTGGGAAGCCTATAGCAAGAAACAAAAGAAGAGGACCCATAGCTAAGGGAACCTAGCCCCCAACCTAACCTTGACTCCTACTACTGATTATTAAAGGGGGAAATGTCATTCCACAAAAATTTGCTATTCCATTATTCTTTAAGCTTGAGAAGGAGAGAGCCATAACTCATCGATGGATGCAGATTTCCAAATCCAAGGGGGTGGAAGACATTGGTCACATGGAGGAGAAGCTCAAATAAATGGGTAGAACTGGCCAAAATTGGACCATACTGACTACTCCATGGTCAAGTTGTGATGCATACTGGCTGCTACACTAGCCAGGTGCGATGAATACTGAAGAGACCTTCTGTAGGGTGCGATGAGCGAGAATGGACAAATGGCTGAGATAGTTTTCTAAGTGGATGTTCATGGAATCTTCTAGAAACTTCTCCTATGACATTTGCCTCTCTAAATTCACCCAGGGATGAGTAAGAGATCAATGAAATCTCCAAGTGGATCCAAGAACTATCAGTGGAATGACACTAATCAAAAACACAGAACTAACTCACACCCTTGCAAGACATCTATAAATGCATCCCTCATCTGAGAGATCTAGAGGCTGGAATTTTGTAGTTTGTAAGGAAGTGCTATTGGTTTCTCTTTGAGAAGGAACATATTATTGTTGGATGATCTTGCTTTTCATGAGGTGAAGAGGGCTTTGATGCTGGGAGGATGATGCTGGATTAGACACCTGCGTTGTAATCCTCTCTTCTATTTCTACTATTAATAAAGTTCTTTGATTTTTCCTCCATATAATCGTGTATTTGTGAATCTTGTTATTTGTGAATCCAATTGTATGTTCAATGTATTTCTGATTCTGCATTGGTTATGATATTATGGATCAAGATGCTTTGATGGTGTTTTGTTACTTTGTCTCTATAGGTATTCTCTAAAGCAGGACAAGTAGGAGAGGTGTGGCAAGATCTATCAAGGGAGAGAGAAATCAAGCGAAAGATTCAAGTTGGTCCTCTTTGCTTCTCTCTTATCTATCATACATAAAGGAAATTGAAAATTTCTTTGATTGTTTATTTCTAAGATAGTTACCCATCTTAGTGGGACTAGCAGATCGAAAAGAAACTAGTTTTCCCATAAACAAAATGGCGACTCTGTTGGGGACCGAATAGTTTGTTTGTTTGTTATTGTTGTTTGCTTTATAAAGTATAGACGAAGCCTGAAGTTAGCCAGATAGCCTTCGAACTGCTCTTGCTATGCAATTGCAAAGTAGATGAATGCGGCTTTAGTCAATCTCTGGGTTGGCTTATGAACTGAACATCTGACTTACAAACATTCTAAATGCCCTTTTGGTAGCTCAATAACCTCTTAAGATCATACCCTTGTACTTTGTTCTTTACTGTTCATAGTAGCTCAACCTAAATCACTGAACTCAGCTGCAAATTTGAGCAAAAAACTGCCTCAGTTTTGCTCCCTAGCCCATCGCACTATCTGTAATTGGAAACCAGTATGCATCGCACCTCCCGTGTGTAGTAGGTGAGATGCATCCTTGTTTCTTAGAAGCACATGTGCGATGACTGAGTAATACTATTTCTCCCTTTGAAATTTGGGTTTTTCCTCCTTGTTTTCAGCTCTATTCAATTGTTTTGCTGCTTATGATCAGTATCTCATTGATGAAGCCTCCTTCTTTTACATTCTTCAGCCTCCATTGATTAGGATTAGTAAATGTTTTTATGTATTTTTCCATCATTTATGATCCTTCATCAAAAGTAGCCTAATCGAACTGTCATTTTTGATGCAAAAAGTGTCGTAATTATCATTTTGAGTCAAAAAGAAGAGTCTCGTAAAGTCTTCCTCCTCTAGATAGTCGATTGTACATTTTTCATTGTATTTGATTTGAATTGTTAATTTAAGTGTTGAAAGCAATTTTCTATTCGAAATCGAAAAGTGTCATTTAGTCTTCCTTTCATTTTGAAAAGAAATTGTCAAAATGTCGCTTTGAAGAAAATAGTTTAGATCTATAATTAGTTTTCCTTTTTGGCATTCTCACATTAAAGAAACGAAAAACTTGAATTTAGACTGTGTGGGAAAATGATTTAGGAAAAGTGAATTTGGTTTGTGCTCTTTGCTCTCTGTTTACAGAATCGTAATATTCTTTCCTTAGTAGCTAGGATTTTCATTGCTAAAAGAAAATAAACGACTGTTTATCATTTTAGATTGCATATTTAGGAATTTTACATCTACATCATGCGGTGAACCTTGAAAGAAAAACTTCTAAACAATATCAACACTAAAATAAATCTCAATGAACATAAAAACGCTTTGGAACCTAACACAACACATCTAGAAGTCTAGGCTAGAGACGTATTCTGACGTCGTAAAACTTGGTAACTATCGTTTTCATCGAGGGTTTAGTGATTCCTCTTCTTTGATACGACAAGTGCTAGTACAGACTTGTGCTCCCCGTACCGTCGAGTATATATTGGGAGACCAAAATAGGCTGATATCCTTTATACATAATAAGCCGTGTCTGCCACCCTATCAATCGCAATGCACTAAACATAACATTCGGGAAGATTGATTGTCATACATAAGTCCTTGGTAATTTCTCTTTAATTTACCACCAAGGTGTATATTGCAGTTTTGTGATTGGTTTGGTAATCCCTTTGTCTAGATTTCCAGAGTAGTCACTTTCATTCCTTTTCAACTCCTTAAAAGAAAAGGTCCATCTGAGCACTTGTCACTTCAGGCTCATTAGAAATCGAAGGCGACTAGAGTCATCTTTAGATTTTTCTCGACTCTTAAAAATTGAAAAAGCAAAGTTGTGTCAAAGTGTCATTAAAATTTGGAGAGGGGATGTTGAGGGATGGCAGAATCACGGAGCAGAACAGGGTTTGAAACTTAGGGTTTGTAGAAGCGGTCAGGGCAGGAAGCGAGAGCTGGCGGAGTCCTTAAGAGAGGGTTTCGGGGAAGAGATCCAGATAGCTAAGAAATATTAAGCAAGAGACAGGGATTTATCCAAGTTCGTCGAGAGCTTAAGGGTGCGATGGAGAGTAGGAAAGGGAGGGGATAGATCCCCTCCTATAAAAATATAGTAGCAGGAGAGGCAAGCGGGAGCAGGTCATAGAGTAATACAAGGGGGAGCAGCAGAGAGGCACCGGTTCTCGGGAACCAGTGGCAAACCAAAACAGGAGGCCGATGTTTACCAAGGGCTCAGGAAAAACCCAGGTATGTTATCCCTAATAACAAACTTGAAGAATATAGATGCTATATGAGAGATCATGCTTTAATCTGCAAGTTTATTGGGTTTTGGCCTACTGAGAGGGATCTAGTAAACTGGATGCAGCAACGCTGGAAACCAAAAGGACACATAGATTTAAAGTTAGGGGCGAAAGGGTTTTTTACAGTAATATTTGCTAACTTGGAAGACAAGGAAAAAACTTTTGAGGAGGGACCATACTTTATGAATAATGCAGGACTATTTATGAGACATTGAGAAGAAAGATATAACCCAGAGAATGAGAAAATTCTAGCTGCTCCTATCTGGGTCAGACTATTTGGCTTACCGGTAGAGTTCTGGGACCCGGATATTCTTGAAGGAATTGGTAATTCAATCGGGACTTTTTTCAAAGTGGCTGAATCAACAAAGAGGGGGAAATATACATCTTATGCTAGAATATGCGTCTACATGAACATAGCGGAGCCATTACCAGAATATATAGAGCTAGAATACCAGGACGATATTTGGCAGCAGCCACTAGACTATGAACATATCCCCTTCAGGTGCAAAAGGTGCCATGAGTATGGACACCTGTTCAAGCAATGTCTGCAAAATAGAGAAGATGAGATTATTAAAAAACAAGAAGAAGAACAAAGAAGAGCAGAAAAAATGGAGGGAGGACAGGCAGGTTTTCAGGAGGTTATCAGAAGGAAGAGATCAGGGAAAGATGGAGAAAAGCTACAAGAAAAGTCAAAACCTATTATAATAGAAAGTCAGAACAAATTTCAAGTCCTTCAAGAGAACGAAGATGAGGGATCGGATGCAGTGGACGAAGAAGAGAACGAGAGGGAACCAATGGAAGTCAGTAAAGGAATAAAGGATGAAAACACAATAGTGGCTAGGGAGAATGAAGAGGAGATGGGGGTAAATCCTGAGATAACTTCAGAGCAAATCCAGATGGAAATTGGGTCACAAAATGATTCAAGGACAGAAGAAGAGAAAATTATGAGGAAGCTAACACAAGAATGGAAAAATCTTGACGAGAGATTTATTCCAGAAACTCAAAAACAATTATACAAGGATACATTCCAAAAATACAAAGAAAAAAGAGGCAGAGCAGGGGAAGAACTAACAGGACAAATAGGGGTATACGAAAATAAAAACATAGGAATGGAAGGCACTGGCAAAGGAGGACAGAAGAGGGGGAGACGAACACTGAATGAGACTATTCAGGCTGTAGGTGAGATTCTGGTTAACTTAGGTAAGGTTATACCTCTATCGGAGGTCTTCCAACAACCACCGAAGAAGTTATAAATGATAATTACATCTTGGAATATTAGTGGTCTCAACAGTAAGGGTAAACAGAGGTATTTAAAGGAGAGATTGAGAAAGGACAAACCAGGAATAGTGATAATCCAAGAAACGAAGATTACTATGCAACAGATGGAAAGAATAATTAAAAAACTAAAAATACAATATGAAGTAATGGGACAAGATGCAATCGGCATTGCAGGTGGGTTAGCAATCATGTGGAACTCGGAGGAGCTAATTTTTGAAAACTGGACAAGTCTCCCCAGAATTTTAACTGGCTCCTATAGAGTGATAGGATCCGCAGAGAAATTTCTTATTACAGGGGTCTACGGACCACATATAGCAGGGGAGAGAGAAAGATTCCTAAAGAATGTGAAAGAAGCTAGAGGACTCTATCCAGAAATTCCGTGGATAATAGGAGGAGATTTTAACTTGATCAGAACAGTGGATGAGAAAAAAGGAGGAATAAGGAGGACATATCAGTATATGGATATGTTTAATGAAATGATTTCTAAGGAGAGGCTGGTAGATATGAAAACTATTAATGGTATTTTTACATGGAATAACCATCGAGGAGGAAAAAATCAGATCGCTTCTAGACTGGACAGGTTTCTGGTATCCGAGTCGATCATGAATAGAGATGTATTTTTGGAAGCCAAAATAATGCTAGCTCTTGGTTCTGACCACTAGCCAATCAGGCCGGAGATAGATATAAAGAAAAACTCCGAAAAAAAGTCGTTCAGATTTGAATCCTTCTGGCTTAGGAATCCCCAGTTTCTGGAAAAAGCAGAGGAGTTGTGGACTCAAAGTACATTGCAAGGAAAAGGGAAAATGCACACTTTCCAGCTAAAATTAAAAGAATTGAAGGGGAAGATTAAAAAGTGGAACAAGGAGGAGTTTGGGAACATCATGGAGGAGAAACAGAGACTAGAACAGGAAATGGAAGAAATCCAACAAAGAATAATAATAGAAGGAAGATCAGAGGAAAGCTGCAAGGCAGAAGGAATCTTAATTAGTAAGCTGGAGGAGAGAAGGAAGCAAGAGGAGATCCTATGGAGGCAAAAATCCAGGATCAACTGGTTGAGGGAAGGAGAAAGAAATACAAAATTCTTTCATCAAGCCATGGTACAACATAGACAGAGAAACAGGATCCTATCCATAAAAAACGAAGCAGGGGAAAGGGTAATAGAACAAGAAGGGATTGAGAAAGTCCTAGTTGATTACCATAAAGACATCCCGACCGAGCCTCAAAATGATCGGGCAGCCGCTATTGAGAATATATGTAAGGAAATTCCCAAGTTGGTAATAGAAGAGCAGAACAAAGCCCTGATGCGAGCAGTGACTATAGAGGAGTTAGAGGAAATAGTGATGAACATGAAGAAGGGCAAGGCTCCAAGCCCGGATGGGTTTACAATGGAATTCTTTCAAGCAGGATGGCGATTTTTGGGCAAAGAGATTTTGGAATTAGTTGAAGAATCTCGTATGAAGCAGAATGTATGGCCAACATTAAACTCGACCTTTTTTACTTTCATTCTAAAGAATGCCAATTCTGAAGATGCGCAAGGCTTCCGCCCAATTGCTTTATGTAATGTTATTTATAAAATCATAGCCATCCTGATAGCGAAAAGGATAAAACCCCTCCTGGCAAATCTAATCTCCCCAGAACAAACAGGGTTTGTCGAGGGGAGACAAATTCTCGACGGGTTGGTGGTAACTCAGGAAGTCATTCATACCATAAAGGAAAAGAAGCATAAAGGAATGATGATCAAGCTAGACTTGTCTAAAGCCTATGACCGATTGAATTGGAAATATCTTAAAAGATTCCTGGAGTCCTTTGGGTTCAACAATAGATGGATAGAATGGGTACTCAGTATGATTTCAACACCGAATTTCTCAATTCTAATTAATGGGATACCCTCAACTTCTTTTAATGCTTCAAGAGGAATAAGGCAGGGGGACCTTCTTTTGCCTTTCCTCCTTATTCTGGCAGCGGAGGGGTTAGGGAGGTTCTTCAAAAAGGAACAGAGGGAAAGAAAAATCAAAGGTCTCAAGCTGTGGGGGAGCAATCTTCCAATAACTCATCAACAGTTCATTGATGACATAATGTTATCTTCTGAAGCAACAGTAAAAGAAGTCAAGGGTATAAAAAGAATCCTGGATATATTCATGGAGGCTTCAGGTATGGAAGTGAACAAGGAAAAGTCCTGTACCTTTGTTTTCAACACCCTGGATTCAGTCAAATCTCATCTTACAAGAACGTTAGGGTTTAGACAAGGAGAGTTACCAACAAAGTACCTTGGAAATCAGATTGATTTTCATCCAACTAGAATGGTAAATTGGCTACAGGTTATAGAGAAAATCAAAAATAAAATGGCAGGTTGGGTGTTCAGAACTCTGAATATAGCAGGTCGTATTGTCCTTGTTAAATCAGTCCTACAAGCAATCCCCATTTATCCTTTGTCTATTATAGCGGCCCCCAAAGGAGCTTGCTCCAAGATAAAAGATCTATACAGTAAATTTATTTGGGGATGCCCTAATCAGCAGAGGAAATGGGCTTTAGTTTCCTGGAAACATCTGTCAAAGAGGAAAGAGGAAGGAGGCCTTGGTTTAAGAGACCCATAAATGTTAAACAGGGTGCTGGGGGCTTAATTATGGTGGCGGTGGATGAGAGGGGGCAATGATCTCTGGAAGAAGATATGGAGTCACAAATACAACATGTCAAGAACTACGGAAGAGATCCTCAGGGTGGAAGAGACTCCAAAAGGATATTCAATTTGGAACCTGGCAAGTCAGAATAGGAGTATAGTCAACAGACATGTGTTCTGGGAAATAAGAGGAGGAGGAAATGCTAGATTTTGGGAGGAAGAGTGGCACCAGAGAGACAGACTTGGTAATATACAAACTCTGCAGAACATACAACAAAAGGCGCTCAGGGAAGGAAGGAAATATGTAAAAGATTACTAGAGAGAATGAGATTCAGAAGGTATATGGAGAAAATGGAGAAATCCAGAGGAATGGATGGAAAACATCAACCAAGAACAGCAAAAATAATTTGAGAAAGAAGTCGAATCTAGGAAGATAAAAGTCGGAATGGGGAAGATATTTTGAGGTGGGGAAAAACCATGAAAGGTGCCTTCACAGTTAAGGAAGCTTATTATCTGATCGGAGCTCAGGAAAGGATGGAGGTAAACCTGGAGTGGAAAATTATATGGGAAGGTAAATGGTGGCCTAAGATATCCTTATTTGCTTGGCTGGTAGGTAAGGAAAGGATATTAACATGGGATAACATTCAAAATAGGGGTCTTCTCGGTCCTTCGAAATGCAGTCTATGTAATAGAGAGAACGAGACCCAGAACCATATCCTGAATAATTGCTGGTATGTAGTGAAAATTTGGAATGAAACAAGAAAGCTCTATGGCAAGGAAAAGAGAGACCCCAGAGATATAAAACGAACCATTTTCCTATGGAATAAGGAAAAATTCAATTGCAAAGTCATTAAACGGGCATGGGGCTTGATAGTGGGGTTCACGATCTGGTTTCTCTGGAAAGAAAGAAACCGAAGGATCTTCCTTGATAAACATATAGAACCGGAAGAAACATGGAAGGGCGTCCTAAGGGCTGTTAAGGAAACAATCTTAGTGGAGGATTGGAGTGAGGAGGAATGGAAAACGAATCAGGAGGAGGGACTAATACTGGCAAATATGAATATGAAATATGAAATGTTATACCCCATAAAAGAGATTAGGCAGAATAAACAGGCTCAAAGTCCCGAGCAATTCAATTATCCCAAAGAGAATTTCATTAAGTTGAATTTCGATGGGGCATCCAAAGGGAACCCAGGCAACGCAGGTTTCGGTGGAATCTTCAGGGACAGTGAGGAAAACATCAGATGGATCTATGCAGAGTGGGGAGAGGAGATGACAAACAACGAAGCTGAACTATGGGCATTTCACCAGGGATTAAGGATAGCAGTGAGGAATAACTACAGGAACTTAGAGATAGAAGGGGACTCGCAGTTGGTTATTGAGATGATCAGAAAACTTAATAATGGAAAAAACTGGGAGCAGATAGTGAGCAGCTGGAGAACGGTTGGGATAGTACAAGATGTGGGAGAAATCGTCAAGAGTTTCGATTACTTAATAATCAACCACGTCATGAGGAAAGGAAATAGGGCGGTGGATTTCCTCGCCAACTGGGGGAGCAATGACCCGGAAGGGAAGATTGATAGCAGATGGCAAAATGAAATGGAGAACCCGAGGTGGAAGGAGTTGGTCATCATAACAAATCAGGACCATGAGATAGCTACAAAGCAACATGAATGATTATAAGAGACCCCCGATCGGGGTGAGCTGGACGGCGAGCAAAGGAATGAAGTTCAGGCGGGAGAGAATGATATTCGAAGCAGGGGAAGATTAGGTAATGATGGCCTGGAGCAGCCGGGCCATTAAGAGGATTCACATCATAAGGTGGAGCGTCCGGGGAATAGGGCGGACGAGAGGTGATTTTGATAGCATGTCAGACGGAGACGGTAAGTCTGCAGGCTCAGGCAAGGATCAACAGGACAGGGACAGTAAATGCAAGAACAGGTGGCAGAAGGACTACGTTTTCATTGCAAGCGGATGGCGGAGGACGCAGGCACGCAAAGGCGGGTGGCATGATAAATATCAGTAGAGCAGGGAGGATCGAAAAACTAGTGCGAAGAGGAGAGTAGCGAGACGAACAGGTTCTGAAGACTGAGAGCAGTAGGGTAAGGATACCAGAGCCGAGATGCAGGCGAGGATGGAAACCAGGAGGCATGGGAGAAGCAAGGAGTCCACCACCAATGAAGGGGTCAATAAGTGGAGTGCTAAGGATAAAGGAAAGGCGACGGAAAAAGGCGATGGAGAGACTGTCATGGTCCTGGACGACAACGAAGAGGAGGTGGAATTGTTCGATTCATATGAGGATAATTACCGCCAGGCGCGGGCTAAATGGGGAAGGAGAGAAGCCGCCGAAACAGAGGGTAGTTATGAGCTGTGGGAGAATGAAGGATGGAGACGATGCGAGCATGGAGGAGTTAAAGAAGAAGGCAGCGAGTATGGTTCGAGCAGGCGGACTGCGGTGGGAGAGGGCAGCAGGAGAAGGGGCAGGGGAGGTCGGAGAGGCCAGCGAGGCAGGGGAAGAGGAAAAATAGGGAGTCAAAGGGAGGAGGAGGCTCCATCTTATGGAAGGAAAACCAGGGCTTCAGTGGGAAGGAAAGTGCAGTTTGCTGAAAAGGCCTACCACCAAAATACCAATAAAGGAGTCAGGAGAATTATCCGGCATTTAGAGGAGGAGGCTATCCAGGACCAATCTGACCCTGAAATGGAGGATTGGGTTTACCTCCTCCCGGATCCAGGCAACACGAGAGGCCGCATGACCCTTTATAAACAAGCTCTGCATGTTTATTGGGTCATGAAGAGGCTACTTGCCAAAGCTATGGAACAAGTAGCAATGGAAATGGTGGAGCTTTCTCAAGGGATTCCTAACCTCAAGAAGGAGCTGAAGAATATTCAGATTACCCTTCTCATGCAGGATAGAAGGATGGATGAAATTCAACAGCAGCTGAAGCATTGCCATCCTGACATCAAGAGGGATATGGACCAGCAGCCAGGCAAGGAGGCATAGTCTTGTTGATTTCATCCTTTTTTGTTTTTGTTATGAAGACTGTAGAGAATAGTTTTCTCATCAAATTTTGTTATGATGGATATAGAAGGAAGATGGGGAAAATAGGTAGTTTATATGATTGTATTGTGCATATAGCCTGGACAAATAGACTTAAGGTTTTTTATTTTTGGATGGCATTAAAAGACTTAAGATGGCCAAAAATACCTGGTTTCCCCTTGGGCGGGTTGAGGTCATCACGTTTATGTAATGATTTTTACTTGATGAAATAGAAGTAATAGTCCCTTCGCAGTTTACAAAAAAAAAAAAAGTGTCATTAAAATTTATTAATTCGGAATAACATCCATGTTCCTTCGTTGATATTAGGTTGAGATAATGGAGTCCACCAATCAAGGAATCCCTCTTGGGGAGAATCCTAGTCCTTTCTCTTCTTGGGGAGATATTGATGCTCCGTATATGGCTACATTGTCCCTTCCAGGAATCACAATTGGCCTGCCAGTATGGCTATTCTCAACCTCTGTCGTTCAAAATAATGTGATTCCTCCACAATCAAATCAACCTCCTATTGATCCTAAAGTTGATCCCTTTCCTTCTTCCTCGTTTGTTTCTCCCTCCCCCTCTTCCTCTTCGCTTGGTGAAAGTATTGGTACTAGTAACCAGGGGGCTAAGAAGAAGAAGAAAGGGAAGAAGAAGAAGAAGAAGAAGAAGCCAATTCAGCGATGGGCAAACCAACCAACCATAGCTTCGAATGCAACATCTAATGAAAATCCATCCGTTAAGCCACACAAAGTCAAATATCCATGAATAATCTATGCAGATGACCATTTTCATCGAAAGTGTCCTTATTTTCGTTGGATCTTGAAAGAATGGTCTTCTCGTTCACACCGTCCGGTGTCATCAACCTCTGGTGATCACGTTGGTAACACTCCATCAACTAGTAATAGTGAAGTTCATGGACAGAAAAGAAAGGTCAAAGTTCCATGTAGGTTATATGAAGGTATACACCCCTTTCACCTTTGTCCCTATCTAGATGAAGCCAAAAGAGTGTTGGATAATCGTCCTACTTCACCGCAGTGACTTCCATCTGAACTATCTCTAAATCCTTCACTAGTTGATGAACTGACTGACCAAAATCAACCATCGGTCAAAACCACTCTCTCTAAAAGTGAATCCTATGACTCCATACCCAACCAAAATCAATAGGTCGAGGTAACAATTGACCCAATTTCATCTTCAGCTGATCGGACCTTTCCCGAAGAGAGTGAAAATGATACCACTCAAGTTCTTTTTGTTACCTTAGATTCAAATGAGCTTGGGGATAGTCCAACTATTCCAGCAAGATAAAAGGAAAATCCTCCAGTTGTTGTAACTCAAGGGGTTAATTCTCCCGTTTCTACGGTTCCCCCTCCAAGTAGTCTAGACACTTCCTTTGATTGGAATTGACTGACAGGATCCTGCCTTCCGTCTTCTATGCCCTTCTAAATCATAGTACAATTTTGTAATATGATTATATCTGGCATTATTATAGACGAATGCACATCAGTGAGTATCCTTTCCTCAACTGCTTGGCAAGCACTCGGTTCACCACTGCTTGTGCCTGTTACACAGAATCTGTTGGGCTTTAACAAAGGAACCAGTCGACCATTAGGGATCCTTCCTCAATTACCTATCAATTTGGGAGGAAAAACCGTTTACCTAAGGGTGATGGTAGTCCCAATACCTTTAGATTACAATCTACTTCTTGGGCATGACTATGTTTATCGCATGGGAGCTATTGTTTCAACACTCTTTCGAGTGATTTGTTTCCCACATGAAAGAAGGATTGTCACCATTGACTAGCTTTCATTTCCCGATTCAAATATGGCTCCTAGTCAACCATCTTCCTTAAATGGTCCTTTTGTACCAATGGTATCATCCCTGCCGCGAATTAATTATGTGGCAACTAGTTCCATACCTACATCAACTGACGATCAATTCAGCGATGTTGTATACCATGTACTGGGGGCATTGGAACCAGAGTTCTCCTTCATGACCTCTTACAGGTCGTGATCAGGGAGTGGGAGGATAATTCGTAGTCTTGTGTCAACCTTGTTAAAAAATGAAACTAAGGATATAATCATAGTTCCTTGCCTTGTCTCAAGCTCGTTAAAAAATGAAACAAGGACCCCTGGAACAAGTTCCAAGTCGAGTATCTGATTAGACCTTGCAAATCAACCTTGATTCCATCCACCTGATTGCGTCATGTAGTCTAGTGAATGTAACGAGGCTTAGTGGGCATGCACCCTAGTCTGCTTCGGTAGGCGAACCCAACTGAAAAAATAGGTTTCTCGATAGGTTATGTGATTGGAAGCTCACACCATTCACCTTTTTCTATTTTGATGGACAAAGCCAAGGAAGTGTTTTTTGTCTAACCACTGATAGAAGAAATCCTGCCTAACTGCAAGGACTTCCATATGGTAACCGGGAGACTCTCCTTTTCTCAATACTTGGGGGCATGCAAACCTTTGTATGCAAATGAAAAATGACCAATTTATTCTTTTAGCTTTTTAGCGTTTTTAGCTTTTTAGTTTCAACTTCTTAGGTTAGGTGATTGGTCTAACCACCATTCACCTTTGTTTGTAGCACACAGGCGAAGCAAAGGAAGTGTTTTGTCTAGACGAAAGACAAAACTATCCTACCTAACCTCAGTAGTTCCTTAGCTTTTAGTGTAGTTAGCTCTGTAGTTTGGTCATTTCTAGCTTACATAAATAGGAAAATGAGCAAAGTTTCGCATGGTGCAAGCTCACTAAAAAATGAACCTACTAGTGAGAGACATCTTTTAAACAACTGGTATGAGCAATGTTTTCGCAAAGTTCAATCTCGTTAAAAAATAAACCCGCTACTGATCATATGTTAACACAAGGCTCAAACTCATTAAAAAATAAAACCACCTTCATTAAACGACCTTTGTGATTGTCATGCTATCAGCCTTTTGAGCCTTGGTTGTGTTCTACCATCACCTGCATTCTTTTGGCTGATCATACGCTTCCACTTGATTGTTTACCCTTTTGAATAACAACTGCGACAAGTGATTCTGTTAGCCACCCTCTTCAAACTGCCCTATTTTGAGAAGTTCCAAGCTTACCTAGAACCAGTTGCTACTCGAAAACATCACTCGTTCCTCAAAAACGAGTATCTTTTAAGCTCTTTTTAGAATCGTTAAATATGAAAAGATTACTGAGCTACTGGCCTTTCTAGCTTGTTAAAGTAAGGGGAAGTGCCATCCCTCCTTTATTTTAATCTTTTTGTACCTGAGGGATTATCCCACGAAAAGATCGAGCACTTGTTTTATCGGCTCATTAAAGCAATCGAAAAATCATCCCTTTTGTATTATTTTATACTTTTTCGGACTTAAGGGATTATGCCATGAAAAAGGACCACTAGAGTTTGCTTTTCGTCCCTTTTAAAACTCTCTAAACATGAAAAGGATCGAGTTATCCTTGTCGTTAAACTCGTTAAAACAATAGCAATAAACTTGTCCACCCAGACAAGAACGAGTTTCACTGTCGTTAGGATCACTAAAACATAGTGACAGGATTGCCCGAAGGGAAAATTATAGAACAAGCATATGTTATCCTCCTCAAGCTTGACAAAAATAAAGAGGTACTGGTCAGCAATGACTGGGGAAAAAGGGAAGAAAACTTGAAGAACTTCATTGGTAGTAGGTCACTCTTGAACATGACACTTTCACTCCATCATCATGATTGAGTTGGGTTCGGTTATTCCGTTCACCGGCCATATCACCATTGGTCCCCCACACCATCCATCTTTTGGGGTTAACGCTACCAATCCATATTAGTGCCGCCATTCTTGAACAAATACCTTCACTCTCCATTTTTCATTACGTGCATTCCTGAACCTTGTATCATCAGATCGTTTTCACCTCCAAAAAATCATTTTCTTTGTTTCATGTCATAGACGTGGGATACATTAATGGCCTCCTATGACAGGCCACTTCTTGTTGAAAGCAGCTCATTATCCAAGAAGTTGACTTAGAAACAACCCTTTCAGTACTTTGAAGCTTGCATGCCTCAATGGCAAGTTTCTCACTTCCAGTGACAAGTTTACATCAATGGCCTTCAACCGAAAGATTTTAGGTGGTGTTCGACATCGGCTCATATATTCACACCACATGAATTATACTGCAGTACCTTGAGGGTCATTATGATTATCGGTGATTCCTCTTGTGCCTGTTAATAGCTTACATCATTGGTTGGTAATCAGGCAATGTCTTTCCATGTTCGAGTTTAGAACATCTTTTCACATGGATTGACTTGTACATCAGGAAAAGATTGATCGAATTTGAAGACCTCAGATTCAGTTTCATCCATTCGGGCTATGATATATTCAGGAAAACAAAGACATCAAATGTACATAGAAGCTGCACAGATGATCATCCACTCTAAGGGATGATGACTCTACATATAAAGAATCACCAGTCTGCAACAACAGACAATTATCTATCCTATGTACATGAAAGTGAATTTATAAAGCTGAGCATGGGAATGCCCACCTCAGCTAGATCATGAAAATAATATGATGATGATGTATTGTATCTTATATAGGTCACCTTCCAGTTCGAATACATCAGATCCTCATGATAAAGCATTTCACCCGACATCAAAAGATTTACGACCTCATGCTTTAGGGGGCAACTGTTATAGACATATTTGGGCACTTCAACCCCAATCACATATGTCGATAAACCAAGGGCTCTTAAACCCTAAAAAGTGTTGTTTCACATCCTAAAGGATCATGGTCAATGGATTACATCATTTCCGAGAAGTTCCACCTAAAAAACCACTCAGAACTAGCCAAAATTGGACCATACTGACTGCTTCATGGTCAAGGTGCGATGCATACCGACTACTACACTAGCCAGGTGTGATGCATACTGAAGAGACCTTTTGAAGGGTGCGATGAGCAAGAATGGACAAATGGCTAAGACAGTTTGCTAAGTGGATGCTCATGGAATCTTCTAGAAACTTCTCCTATGACACTTGCCTCTTTGAATTTGCCCAGGGATGAGTAAGAGATCAATGAAATCTCCAAGTGGAACCAAGAACTATCAGTGGTATGAAACTAATCAAAAACCCAGAGCCGACTCACACCCTTGCAAGACATCTATAAATGGATCCCTCATCTGAGAGATCTAGACGCTAAAATTTTGTAGTTTGTAAGGAAGTGCTATTGGTTTCTCTTTGAGAAGGAACATTGTATTGTTGGGTGATCTTGCTTTTCATGAGGTGAAGAGGGATTTGATGCTGGATCAGACAGTTGGGTTGTAATCCTCTCTTCTATTTCTACTATTAATAAAGTTCTTTGAGTTTTCCTCCATACAATCGTGTATTTGTGAATCTTGCTATTTGTGAATGAAATTGTATGTTCAATGTATTTCTGTTTTTGCATTGGTTATGATATTATAGATCGAGATTCTTTGATGGTGTTTTATTACTTTGTCTCTACAGGTATTCTCTAAAGTGGGACAAGTAGGAGAGGAGTAGCAAGCTCTATAAAGGGAGAGAGAAATCAAGCAAGGAATCAAGTGAAAGATTTAGGTTGGTCATATTTTCTTCTCTCTTATGTATCATACATAAAGGAAATCAAAAAATTCTTTGATTGTTTGTTTCTAAGATAGATACCCATCTTAGTGGGACTAGCAGATCGAAAAGACACTATTTTTCCCAGAAACAGAGGCATAGGATGCTAGGGAAGCCACCAGAGCTATGAAAGACATGGATATTGATTGAGTTGCTCAGAGGATGAGCAACACTTTAAGTGGGGGGTGATGATGAGCCTCATCATTGGCTAATTATATGGGCCTAAATCCACCTCCTAGCCTAGTCAAACCAACTCTTCTCACAACTTATTACATGTTTTGATTATATTTTGTTTAATGAGATGAGTTAGAGTGAGATATTATGCCTAGTGGACTAATATGCATTGAATGTAGGTTTGGAAGAGAAAATCAAGGAATTTTGGCAAGAATAAGGTTTGAAACTCGAATGGGACAAGGGAGAGAGATTGTAGGAGGTAAATCCTCTTCGTTTACTCCTCCCCCATTCGAATATTCCTCCATTAATCCCACCAGCTTGGAGTCCAAGCAGCCAAGTCATGAAGATTAGAAGGCAACCGAGCAAGTGATAAACAAAGAGTTAGTTCATCTCGAGTTTGGGAGCAAAGCCTTCCCAAATTTAAGGAAGTCATTGGGGAATTCATTTGTATAAGTAGAGACACCTAGAGCTTCATTAGCATTTGATTTTTGGTTGTAAAAAACTCTAGTTATTTTCGAGCTCCAGACTTGTGGAAGAATTTGAAGTAATGTTCTATTTTGGTAATAAGAATGAGATTTTTCTTGATCTAATGCTGATTTAACTCAGAGGGCTGGAGCTCTTGGGTTAGGGACCAACCCTAGTAGCCAAGGCTCCTCTTCTTGTAGCTGTATGCTTAGCTTAGTTCCATAGATTCATGGTTAAGATGTCTTTAGACGTATTTCATTGCAAGTAGTGTAGATTTGTTTAATTGTTTATTAGTTTTCTTCCATTTGCGCCTTACTTCAGTAGCAGATTAGAAGGGATAAAAGAAGCATAACAAAGCTGTCAGTAGGATTCCGGGCCTCACTTATTCCTTTTGGGATCATGATTTGAGGAAATGACCCTTATTCAGCCCCAAAAAGATAGATTTTCATTTCTTTCATAAGATTTAGAGTTTGTTGTACTTAAACTAGCTTTTAATTAGTTTTGCAAAGTAGGATTTTATTTCCATCTCTTCTATATTCATTATTGTAGTAGATCTCATCCATGATTCTATTTTATTCAACAATTTCTTCATGCATAAGGTAGACAATTAGCTCATTCAATTATGCTTTTCTAGCTCATGAGAGTTCTTCTTGTTTACATAATTTTTTGGAAATTACACATGTTTGATGCAGAGTAGGTGCTTCAAAAGTAGAAAGAGATCCCATAGCAAGCAACCACCTTCCAAATTCATCCACCCATAGGCATTCCTTGTTTTCATCAAAACCTTCACCAATTTCATCATTTTACATAGAAATTTCCTTAAGCATTTTGAGCCAATCCATCTGCCTCCCAAACTTGGTTTTGGGTTTTGAGTGATCCTAGGCATTTTCTCACTCCATTCCACCCATCAACCACCTTCCCTAAGCTTTCCATTATCTCCAACACCCATTTTTTTCACTCGGTTGTATCCTGTAGAAATACAGGGAATCCAATAGGTTTCTAGTACATCCTCTAGGTTTTCCTGTAGTGGCCTGTTTTGATGCCGAATTGAGGGAAAACCTCTAGGAAGCCACCCAAGGTCACCCAAGGATATCCCAAACCTTCTAACCATCTCTTGAATCTTCCAACCATCCACCAACATCCCTGAGCCACCTCCCACATCACCAAAAAAGATTAGATTGCACACTTGATTTTTCATTAAAAGCATGAAAAAAAACAAAATAGATTCATTACAGTGCTTTACATGCATAACAATGATGTTTGATGTTTTTACTTCCATGCTTAGGACAATAGAATTTTGTTCATGTTAATTTAGCATTATTGCAAAGCATAGCTCTTAGCAGTTAATTAGTAAATGGTGTGCCTTAGCATTGAATTTCGGTCTTTTTCATTGTTACAATAGATCAACTCTCTCTTAGAGTACATTTTTATTTCTTTCATCAAGATACCAAGCTTCTTCTGAATCCATATAAGTTTGGCATGAAAACCCTAGTGGTCTCTCTCCAGCTGAACAATGACAAAAGGCAAAGCCATCATTTTTACTTATGTATACAACACTGTCACCTCCAAGTTTGTACGAACGTGGGGTTGATAAAGTAAAGCTAGTAGCCCAAGAGTTGCAGCATTCTTGCTGCAATATTGGTGCTCACCAATCACCCTAATACTTATGACTCCATTTCCCAATGGATTTTCCTTGCATTTTCAATCAAATATTTGAAAAAATCAAACTCATAACCCAATAACTAGTTGAATATCTTAAATCAATAAATCTAAATCATATAGAGAGATATCTCTCTGAAGCTAGAAGGGATGGATCCTAGCTTCCAAAGTGGTTTCGTGGTTACCTCTGAGTTTCTCTCACACCCTTGGGAAATTACGGAGTGACAACATTCTGGAGACAATACTGGGGACAAGGTTTCATCATGCTCAGGAAAGAATATCAAGTTTCAGATTTGATTGGACTGATTGTTGATGGTGGATAGTGATTAGACACAAGAAGGTTGAACCATTCACTTTGCGACTCCAATCAAGTTTCAACTTGATCCAAAGACTCCATTGTCAAAGAATCCATATTGCAGAACTCTCATGGTGACTCCACTACATGCTGATCAGGTTGCTTGCTAAAAGTGATGACAGGGTATGTGGCAAACCCTATCTCTATTGAAGGTTTCAAGGAATAATGGGATAATTTTGATGATGATCAAATTGATGAGGCTTTCTCGTATTTTTTTCCTATTTACCTAGAGAAATGCAAATGTAGCTCTGAAGCCAAGACCATATTTTTAGCAGAGCTTGCTAAACAAATTAAGAAATATCTTGAGGCATTAGAAGTTCAAATTTAGGGCCACAATTTACAATGTAAAAATCATTTCTTTGAGAACCTTTGTCAGCTGAAACAAGAAGTGGCAATGATTCATTTTGATATTGAGGTTGAGGATTGTTTTGAGAATAGATCTACAAACTCACAACTAAAACTGTATGATGGTAAAGAAATCATATATGAACTGCGCAAGCATGACGATAAATTTGCAGAATACTTTGAAAATCAAACAATAAGTCATGCCTTTCGTGATTCCATAGTTTTCTATATGGAGGAATTGTTCACTACAAAGTTTTGATTATGTTTCTGTTGTCTAGATCAAGATTACAATTAATTTCCAATGCCCTTATAAGTTTAATTTTTGATTATGCTTACATTGCCGAGGTATTGGATCAACTTTTTGATTGGTTATATTGGAGGTTTTACATTCCTTGAAATCAAGCATTTGGTTCTCAACTGTTAGAATAGGATTGTCTATACATAAATAACATTACTAGGCAAGCATATTTTTCGACATTTAGTTTTCAGTTTGTTCAAAGGTTTGAGTTTCAAAATAGGTCCCAAGTTGTAGGCAGAGGGGTGTGATGAATACTAAATGGTCAAGCAATGGATCCATGGTTCCTTACTGCCCTGCAAGGGGGGCTAGCCTCCCTAGTTGGAGCTTCATAAGGTGATCAATATTTAGCTCAAAATTTAAGGTGCTCATAATATTTCAAAGATGGAACGACTGCATCTGTCTCGACGATACGAACCCAATGCAACTCGTTTAACTTGGAATAGAGTTCATATGAGAAAGATAGGGACTTTTGTCTGCTTTGGCAAACAGAGAAATTTTTCAAAAAAAAGTACAATCACTTCACAGTCAGCAATCCATACTACTAATGTGGCAGGTGACTATGCGAGTCAAAGGTTTGGTCAACAAGCAGTGAGGTCACGCCAAGTGGCGCTTGTTTGTTTGGTCTACAGTTGATGAATTGGATTTTTTTTATTAGATAAGGGAGTACCAATGAGAAGGAGGCATGTGGCAACCCTGGAGGCCACCATATGTCCCTCCCCAACAACCTATCAACATCGGTGTGCAGTGCAAATTTTTTTGGGCAGGTCGGCGAAGTCAAACTTGCAACCTCGCCCACACAAACCCAAAGTCTTACCACTATGTTGTACCAATGTTACTTACCATACAACTGTCGTAGTTTGTATTTAATGTGATAAACCATGGCGGTTGGGGGAGGAGAGGGCCAACCCCCTCCGTGTGTGACGAACACTGCAAACTTGGAGCCAATGCTAACAACTAACGGCATGCTTAACGCACTAACTAAAGATTAACATTAATTAAATCCTGCTTATCCATTAATTAAGGTGGGATCAACTTGGAAATAGTTTTGGCGGGTCTGATAAATTCAAAATTTGCTCCATTTTTGGTGGGGTTAACTGGAGTTTCCTCAGTGTTGGTGGAGTTTTCCTAGGGAAAACTGAAGAGGCCATAACTTTTGCAATTTTCGACTAATTTTGGCTCAAAAAGAGTCATTTTTGTATGATTTTGATGTTCTGAGCACATTGAAGTAAGTTTCAATAATAGTAAAGCATTGTAAACAACACTCTTTTCCATTTTGAGCTAATACAGAGGCCTAAGCCATGGAAGCTGAACCAAGGAGATGTAGCCTAGGAGGGGTGAACTCCTTCATCAAAACATTGTGTTAAGTGTTCATTTTGATGGTTTGTTGTATATTTGATTTTCGTTGTTCAACTCTTTATTTACATGTTATTTTTCTCATGAATTTGACATAAAACTTGAAAAAATTACCTGTTACATTCACAAACACCATAAGGAAACCTATGCACATGAAGTAAATGATGAGAAATTGTTTTTAATTATGAATTTGAAGTTAGCACAGTAAAACTAATGTTCAACAACAGATCAAATTGATATCAGAGCAAAGGTTATTTGATTGATTGCTTGAGTTTTGTGCAACTAGTGTTTCAATGGTTGCAAATTTGTGATGCTTACAAGGTTAAAGTTGTAGAGAGGAGATGGGAAACTATTGGTTGCAAATCCCGAGTTAATTCATAGAAGAAGGATAGACATAAGGCCACAATCTCCACCCAAAGTTTTAATCCCAACTGCACTTGAAGCACCTCAAGTTTTACCTTCAGTTGAGATTGAGGAGGTACAAGCAGTACTAGAAGCTGAGCTTGAATCCAAAGCCATCATGTCTGGAGCAAGAGATACTGAAGGTATTTCACAAGAGGAAGCATTCAAGAAATATTTCTATGATTTAATTGACATGGTTAGAGTCCTCTATGAAGAGAGCAATACTAGGATGGTTGGAGAGAGTTCTAAGTCCCCACATGGTGAGGGAAGCTCAGAATATAAAAAAATGAAAAGAAGGATCCAAAGGGTAATGGAGGAAATATTCCTCCATCTCCACCATCTTCCTCATCTTCCCCATCATCTTCATCATCCTCATCATCACAAACAACATTATCTTCTAGTTCCACCATAAAAACTGTTCATACTCATTCACAAACCCCAAAAGGAAAATATCCCTTACTCAAATTGGACATTAAGTTTGAACTTCCCATGTAAAATGGTGAGGTAAATGCAGAGAAGTTAGATAATTGGATTTGAAAATTGGGGGTCTATTGCAGAATTCAGAACCTTCAAGAAGATGACATAAAGATATAGTTGGCTTCATTGAGGCTAGAAGGAATAGCACTAGTTTGGTGGGAAGGAAAGACTCAAGAGAAAATATGAACTCATGGTAACATATCCATTTCTTGGGTTGAATTTGTTTCTTCAATTAAAAGTCAGTTTTATCCTTTAGCCTACATGCAAAAAGGCATTATGAGTTGGAAAAATTTTAGGCAACTCAAGGGCCAAACAGTTCAAGATTATACCTAGGAGTTTAGGAAAAGGGCTTTGTTGTTAGGAGTAAACTTGAATTCCCAAGATACACTATTGAAATACATTGGGGGTTTACATTCCTACTTAAAACACACTATCCTTATGCTCAATCCAAGCAATTTAGATGAGTTATGTGTGCAAGACACACACCTTGAAGCAAGAGGAAAGAACATTCAGGAAGAGGGTAGTAAGAAGAAACCATTCAAGGGTAAGGAGAAAGAGAAGGGTGGAAAATGGAAAGGAAAGAATAACGCAAGTATAAGTAAAGAAGGGGAGAAAATTCCATTTAAACATTGATCCAAAGAGGGGCATGATGAAGCCCGCCATTGGAAATTACATCCCGAACTAAGGCCCAAGAAACCAAACAATAAGGGGAAACAAAAGACGACTACTACCACAAAACATGATCTTGGATTCGATTCCGGTGATGAGAACAAGATTTCAGCGATTTCAGCGATGGTCACAAAGGGAAAAGAAGCGATAGCAAGCACTAGTTCCTCACATAGTCAGACCAACACTCCAAATGAAGAATCAAGGATATATTTGTTCCATGTAAGGGTAATCTCAAACCATACAAAGATTGGTGCATTATTTGATAGTGGGTCACATTCGAACTTAATTTCAATAGACTTGGTAAAAAAATCTTAACCTTAAAACTATAACTCATCATAAGCCATATCCTTTGGGTTGGATAGTCAATAATGCAAATTTACAGGTTACAAGGAAATTTTTATTTAGGTTTTCCATTACTAAAAAAATTCATTGATGAAGTTGAGTTAGATGTAGTTCCACTTGACATCTTAGGAATGATTTTGAGAAGCCCATATTTGTATGATAGGAAAGCAGTATTTTATCACCATGAGAACAAATATCAATTGATCAAGGATGGAGTGGAGGATATTGTGAGAGCCCATCGCAAAAAGTTAAACATTTCTTTAGTTAATGCAGGGAAAATGATGAGACTACTAAATGCAAGTAAAAATTTTGTGCTTCTCATGACCAAGAAAAATAATGATATAGATTACGAATCTTTTGAAGGTTGTGATGATAAGTTAAAATCTGATCTGTTTGATGTGGTAAGCAAGCATGGTGAGATGCTTCAGGAACCAAAGGGGTTACCTCCCAAGAGGGGAATTCAGCATGAGATATAGTTGCAACAGGATGTTCAACTTCAAAACATTGGCATGTATTGCATGTCAATCATGAAAAGCATGAAAATCAAGAAGAAAATTCAAGAATTGTTGAACAAAGGTATCATACACCCATCTACTTCTCCATGTGGTTCACCAATTGTCTTGGTGCAAAAAAAGGACGAGACTTGGTGCATGTGTGTGGATTTCCATGGATTGAATAAGATAACTGTAAAGCATCATTATCGACTCCCAAGAATTGATGATTTGCTTCATCAATTGAGGTATGAAAAGTATTTCACTAACTTATATTTACGTGTGGTTATCATCAAGTTAGAATATCTCAATAGGACATTTGGAAAACTACATTTAAAACTAAACAAGGATTGTTTGAGTGGCTTGTTATGCCTTTCAGTCTTACAAATGCTCCAACTACTTTCATTAGAGTTATGAATGATGTATTGAGACCATTTCTAGATTATTTTGTCATTTTTTACTTAGATGATATTATCATATTCAGAAAATCCAGAGATGAACATGTCATGCATGTGAACAAAGTACTTGATGACTTGAGAAAAGAGCAGTTATTTTTAAATATGTCAAATTGTGAATTTGGCAAGACTTCTTTAGTGTATATGGGACACATTGTTGGAGGAGGTGAGATGAGGATAGACCCCTATAAGGTTGAGGTAATTATGAATTGGCCCAAGCCCAATACAGTTACAGAGGTAAAAAGCTTTCTAGGGGCAGCAGAATATTGGAGGAAATTTATTACTAATTTTTCTTCCATTGTAGCTTCACTACATGCATTGGCTAGTGTCAAGAAAGTATTCCATTGGGGAGATGTACAACAAAAAGCATTTGATGCTTTAAAACAAAATATCATTTCAACACCGGTATTGACTCTTCTGGATCTTAGACAACCATTTGAGATTCAAATGGATGCTAGTGGTTATGCCATGGGAGCAGTTCTCATGCAACATGGTAAGCCCATTTCATTTCATTTTGAAATTTTTAATGGTGTTGTGACTAACTATCCCACTTATGACAAATAACTTTACGGATTAGTACAAAGTGTTAAAAAATGGAAACACTACTTGATGGGGAAGGATACCATTATCCATACCGACCACCAACCACTGTAGTACTTACAGTCACAGTCAAAGTTGCAACAATCACAACACTTCAGATGGATGGGTTTTCTACAATAGTTTCATTTGGTTATCAAGTACAAAAAGGGAATCTAAAATAAGGTAGTTGATATGCTTTCTAGGCCTATTGTAAATTCATCTATTATACTCAAGCACAATTCTATTTTACATGAAAGTTATATTGAGCAATATGCATATGATAATGACTTTCAAGATGTGTATGCAAGCTTGAGGCAAGGAAACCAAATTGAAGAGTTAGATTACCATGTATATAATAGTCTGTTGTATCACTTGGGAAAGTTATGTATTCCATAGGGAGAAAGAAATAGTATCATAAGGGAGGCACACACTTCATTTATTGTTGGACATTTTGGTGTAGGCAAGATAGTAGCGAATCTCCAAAGGTATTGTTATTGGCCACGCATGTTTGATAATGTATCTCATTTCATTAGAGGATGTTTGTTGTGTGCAAATAAGTAATCCAAGCAATAGGAAACTAGGATTGTACACTCCACTTCCGGTACCTTCACGTCCATGGGAGAGTATCTCAATGGATTTTGTAGGAGGTCTTTCATTGTCAAGGAAAGGTCATGATTACTTGTATGTAGTTGTAGATAGGTTCCACAAGATGTGTATTCTAATGCCATGTAAAAATAAAATTACAATTGAAATGATATCTCATCTTTTCTTTCAAAATGTTTTGTTTCATTTTGGTCTTTCTACTTCCATTGTAAGTGATCGAGATTCTCAATTTGTTAGTAATTTTTGATCAAATTTGTGGGATGTGATGGACACTAAGTTGAAGAAGAGTATAGTCTTTCATCTACAAATAGATGGATAAACCAAGGTGGTCAATAGGATAGTTATTCATCTTCTTAAAGGATATTGCAGCAAACATCCCAAGTTGTGGGATGAACAATTGCATTACATACAACATGCATACAACAGGGCAAAGAATTCTTCCACCAACACATCACCATTTGAGGCATGTTTTGGGTACTTGCCAAGATTGACATTGGACTTCATCTTTGAGAAATATGTCACTATTGATGGTCATAGAGACATCGATAAGGCAAGGAATTTCATTGAGAAAATTGAGTTGATACATCACACAATGCAAGAAAAACTTGAAAAGAGTCAAAGCAGCTACAAGGAAAGGCATGACAAACACCATGTTGATCATAAATTTCAAGTTGGAGATGAATTTTGCTTATATATTAGCAAGAGAGACTTCAAGGGGAAGGTAAAAAATGAAGCCAATCTATTATGGTCCTTTTAAAATTTTGGAAAATATTGGTAACAATGCATTTAAGCTAGATTTGCCTCCTTATATGCAGATATACTCAGTTGTTAATGTTGAGAATTTGAGATTGTTTGAGCCTTCTTTCATTGATGATCAAGGAGAGCATGTTAAACTTCCATCAATTGATGATTTCTCACCAGAATATCTTGATGAACTACAAAAATATCTCATACTTCACAGAAGAACCAGAACTTCAAAGAGAGGGAATGTCAAATACCTTTGAGTAGGACTCAAGGGACAAAATCCTTCTAAGACCAAATGGATATAGATTGAGAAGGTGATGGAGTTCTACCCTCATCTGCTGAACAATTGATAGTATCTTTTGGGGTCCAAAAGGCTTCTAGTGAGAAGTATTGTTTAGGTGATTAATATTTAGCTCAAAAATAAAAGTGTTCAAAATCACTCAAAGATTGAACGACTGTGCTCATCTTGGTAATACGATCCTAACACAACTCGTTTCACTCAAAACGAAGTTCGTATGAGAAATATAGGGACTTCTATCCGCTTTACCAAACATAGGAATTTTGCAAAAAAAAAGTACAGTCACTGCATAGTCAGAAGTCCGTACTGCAGACGTGGTAGGTGACTGTGCAGCTCAAAATTTTGGTCAATAGCCAGTGAGGTCATGCCAAGTGGTGCTTGTTTGATTGGTCTACAGTTGATGAATTGGATTTTTTTTATTGGACAGGGGAGGACCAATGAGAAGGAGACATGTGGCAAGCCCGGATGCCACCACGTGCCCCTCCCCAATGGCCTATCAACATCAGCACACAGTGAAAAATTTTATGGATAGGTTGGCGTAGTGTAACCCGCGACCTCGTCTACACAAACCCAATGTCTTACCGTTATGCCGCACCAATTTTACTTAGCATACAACAATGACAATTTGGATTTAATGTGATAGACCGTGGCGGTTGGGGGAGGAGAGGGCCAGCCCTGCGGGCCATCCCCCTCTGCATGTGACCAACATTGCAAACCCAGAGCCAATGCTAACAACTAACCACGCACTTAACGCACTAACCAAAGATTAATGTTAATGAAACCTTGATTATCCATTAATTAAGCCAAGATTAATTTGGCGGTAGTTTTGGCGAGTCCGATAAATTTGGCATTTTCTCCATTTTTGGCGGGGTTAACTAGAGTTTCTCCAGTTTTGGTGAAGTTTTCATAGGAAAAATTGAAGAGGCCATAAATTTTGCATTTTTCAATGAATTTTGGCTGAGAAAGAGTCATTCTTGTATGATTTGATGTTCTAAGCACATTGAAACAGGTTTTAGTAGCCGTAGAGCATTGTAAACAACACTTTTTTCCATTTTGAGCTAATATAGAGGCCCAAGCCATGGAAGCTAGACCAAGGAGATGTAGCCTAGGAGGGGTGAACTCCTTCATCAAAACACTGTGTTAAGTGTTCATTTTGATGATTTGTTGTATATTTGATTGTTGCTATTCAACGCTTTATTTGGATGCTATTTTGCTCATGAATTTGACATAAAACGTGACAAATTTACTTGTTACATTCACAAACACCATAAGGAAACCTATGCACATGAAGCAAATGATGAGCAATTGTTTTTAATTTTGAAGTTGAAATTAGCACAACAAAACTAACATTCAACAATATATCAGAGCTAATGTTAACACATGATAAATTTTGGCAAAATTTATGCCCTGGACATCCTTAGTTTGGTATTGAGAGTTTCAAGCTCATTTATGAGGGTCTTACAAAATTAAAAAAAAAATTGGATTTTATACCCAATTTTCAATTTCCCTCATCAAAGTTTTATTCAAGTTTAAATTAATTTTATTTGAGATATAAAATCATTATATTTAATATTATTTTTTATTTTTTAAATAAAATAATATTTTATAAAATAAAATTACACTCATCTCCCACTCATTCTCTCATATATCACCTATATTCATCTTACCTTATCCTATACTCCACCTTATCTCTTTCTTGTTCCATGTTGCCATTAAAATTACCATATCCTTGTATTATATACCTCAAGTCACAAGTAAAATCCATAAAGCCAAGGCAAATTGTGTCCCCACCCCATACTTAACTATAAGGCCATTAAAATTACCATATCCTTGTATTATATATGTCAAGTCACAAGTCAAATCCATAGAGTCAAAGTAAATTGTGTTCCCACTTGGTACTTAACTATTAAATCACCCTAGTCTTCCATGCCTCGAGATATGTGCAAAATAAATTGATGGTTATTGATGGATTTTGGGGGGACTTCCTTTTTGACATTTAACTAAGTGGGGGGTCCGAAAATATGTTTTTCACTTACAACTTTTTACAGTTGTCACCTTCTTGTTAATTTCAGACCCCTCTCCTAAACCATTTAGTATCTACCCCCTTCTGAAAACCATTAATTGTATTGATTTGAATCTTATGATGAATGGTGGGAAAGTCAATGGTTCTGTTTGAGCTTGGATTCCTTTGAAGATTGGGTGATATATTTATAAAATGACTTTATGGATGTTAGGTTAAGTAAGAATAATATTGAGGTGAACAAGACCAAGGTAAAAAGGAGACTTACAAGTGTGAAATGAGATTACATGAAAGTAAAAGGAGGCTCAACAAAAATAAAATATGACAAAAGGAATTGAATCAAAGTTGAGTCACTTATATCCATTTATTTTTTGGCACAAAGGAATATTTAAATTATTTTGAGATTAAAAATAATTATAATTATTTTAAAAATCAAAACCATGTGAGCAAAATCAGCAACAATTTTATGAGGGAGGAAAATGAATTATGAATGAAAAATGTACGAGAACATAATAATTGGATAAATATTTGTCCAAATATTTTACAGGGGTAAAAGGAAAAGTAAAAACAAAAACACATGGATAAACAACACATGGTTTTGGAAAATCCATGGGAAGGCAAAACATACATAGTTTTGAAAATCCATGAGAAGGAAAAACAAGGCATGGATTTAAAAGATTTCAAAACAAGACATAATTTCAAATAATGGATGGATGGATGCAATTATTTGAGGAGATGTTTTGAAGATTTCATTTAGTAAATTCATGAAAATAGAGAAATATGAAATTCATTTATGAAATATTTGAAAAACATTTATAAAACATTTCCTTCCAAAATATTTTATGACCTTGGTGAAGCATTGTCAAAGAGTGACATAAAATCATTAGTAAAATTAAGCAATTGATAGATTTTGAGGGATAACTTCGCAAACCATAGATTTTAAGGCAAAAAACTATGAGTTGAAAGGAAAATGGCAGAAAATCAACATCTCTAGATTTCAAGGGAATGAAGGTATCAACAACCTTTTCAGGCCCAGTCATCACCAAAATCCTTGAAATCAGTGCCAGAGAGCCTCAACAGTTTTAATTTTCCTATATTCATGTACTATTTTGTAAACAATTTTTAGGATATTTTGTAGGGAAATTTTGATATTTTAAATCAAGATATTTTGATAAAAATTGTATAAATACTTCATATTTAGAAGTACAAAGAGTTGGAACTCATATCAAGAAATCATACCCTTGATGTAAAGTTGTACATGTAATGAAGTGATCATTGATCATTTCCATTAATACGGAAAGTTTGTTCTAGGATTCCTGTGTCAGACAATTGGTGAAGCTTCCTCTCTTGTAAAATTGTTATTTTCTAGTTTTCCATACTTTTTTTTGGTCTCTATTGTTTAAATAAGATTAAGGGATGAATTAGTTTAAATACACTCTGCTCTGGATTATAAACAATATTCATGTTTTCACTCTGATAATAAATATAGAATTAATCTTAGCATGCTCTATATTTAATTGAATCTAAATATATTCATCCCATTCACCCCACAAATTCTCTAAAGATCCAAAAGCCTACCTACCTTTCCTTGTTACATTTGTTCTAAAATTCTTGTACTTGATCATGCTAAGACTTATGACTCCATTTCCCAATGGAATTCCCTTGTAGTTTCAACAAAATATTTGAAAAAACCAAACTTAGAGCTCACTAACTAGCTGAATATCTTAAATCAACAAATCTAAATCATATAGAGAGATCCCTTTCTGAAGTTATAAGGGCTAGATTCAAGCTTCCAAAGTGGTTTTGTGGTTACCTCTGGGTTTCTCTCACATCGTTGGGAAATTACGGAGTGATAACACGGGACAACTCCCTGCCCCTTCTGCCTCCACGCACAGTTAAGTGATATACCATAAGACTTAGGGAAAGGTCGGTCAGGCAAGCCTGCCGACCCGACCCCTCGTTCCTCCCCCCACCCCCCCCAAACACCCCTCTCCAAATGTGCCAACCACATCATAATAAATATAAGTGGCCCACTATATATACCAAGAATCATTCTATGGTCTAACAGTAAGACAAACAGTTGTGTTGCCAGAGGTTGCGGGGCCAAACCATGCCGAGGTTGGTTGGTCCATAACCAAATTTTGCATGAAATTAATGGGCCAAAAGCGCCCTCTCATAGGTCCATGTGGCACCCTCCGATTGGCTCCACACCAAACCTATCAACTAATAAAAACATGCCAACTGCCACTGTATGATCATGCTATGTGTCACATATTGATTAGCTCATCTGAAAATTATGCTATACAATCACCTGTCGAGATCAACACCATGTCATTGTACAGTTTGCCCAATCAGCTGCCTAGTCAACCTTGCAAGTTGACTTTTTAGTTTTTTGTCAAAAACTTTAGAACGCAATAGCATTCTGATATGCTGTCGGATTGAGGTTATTCAAGTGTCATTGGAATCAAAACAATGAGATCTATGATTTGGCACCAATTTCGGGAGATTTTGAGCATATTTTTTATCCCCTGGATCAGTCTAGATCTCTAGGCCCGATCTTCTGGACCTTAGTGGTGGCAATAGTGGTGTTGGGATTTGCATCAATAATATTTTTCCCTTTGTCATTCCTCTAGTCAGGTTTTGACTCAGAGCTGGTACATGCATCTGACTCTGAAGCCTTCAGTTCGACCACTAGTGACTACTTGGCTTGATACTCACTTGTGTTGTAAGTGGGGCTTTTATGGAACTCACTCCACTTTATTGTGTCCTTCTTTGTCTTCGTGGTGTTTTTCTTTGCTTGTGGCTTCAGTAGGTTGTCCTGGGTCACCCTTCCTTGGATTTGTTCTTTGATATACGGTTTGGGGGTGCTCTTGCCATGCTTATGATTCTCAGATCCAATGTCGCACTTCTTTTGTTTATTTTTTGTTCAATATTGGCAACATATCGGTATGTTGCACCAATGCAGACAATCGCGGTACTCAAGCACCAGATGTCACTTAGAGTCTTTGATAACTAGCTCAGTATAAAAAATATTGGAGAGCTTATGCACATCTTTGTCCCTTTGTTGTTGTAGTGTGGTCCACTATATGTAGTTGTCCTCATAGCTGCCCATTGGGTAATAATATTCCTTGAAAGTGTCTCATAAATAGTTCCAAGAGTGGTCGAATGTAAATAGATAGGGTTCCTTGGCCTTTTTATCACACTAAGTTTCCCACCAGTCCTTGACATGGGGAGCAACCTTAAGCAATGCAAAAGTAATCTTCTCCATATCGAAGAAACTATGGATCAAAAAGTAGCCTTCCAACAAATTCAACCATTTATCAACAACATTTGCATCTATTTGACCTTCGAATATAGGGATATTGATTTTTACTTGTACCTTGAAGGGGGGCAACGCCTCCAAAATGACTATTGGATGAAGATGTGTTGACAGCGGTTATCTGCTGAAGGATTTGGGGAAAATTGTCCATCATTTTGTTCCTTTGTCACTCAAGGGCTTCTTCAATATAAATTTTGAAAGGATCTCCTTCTCCCTCATCTTTCTTTTCTTCTGCCAAGGGAGGTCATCAAGTCCAGTGATACCATTCTTGTAAAGGTTAACCCAGTTCGAGCCCTAACTCCTTGTACCCCGACCTCATTAGGGACATGCATAGAAAAATAGAGAAAACTAGACTGCATTGATACCACTAATCCAGATTTATGAAGGAACAAAATGAAATACAAATATTAATAAAACACAAATATACAATGAAAATAAAAATAAAAATTCATTAATTACAAAGTATTGAAAATTATTTACATGCATAATGGAAATAAACTAGTTCAGGCGATGGTAGCTTATCTCTGAGAAAAGATGTGGCCACCACATGCCTTCTAAACTATGTTACAATGAGGCTCGAAGGCCTATTTATTATTAAGAAACAATGGAGAACCCTAAACATCCAAAAACCTAAACCTAGGAGATGAAGGGCCAAAAGTTTGTCGGCCTAGTTTGGGTAAATTGGTACATCAACTTCTTGGGGTCGTAACATTGACATACGATCTCCATTTGACATGTACAATAACTCGTTAGGAAGATTTATCTGAGGACTACAACTTTCGACTGCAAACCCCTTCCATTGTCAGCAAGTTTTCTCGTTTTCCAAAAAAAATGTCGTTTAGGCCCTTAAAATGGATCCATAAGTTTAAGACCCGAAAAACTGCCAAAAATAGTAAATTGTCCTACAATTAAAGAAACTGAAAGAAACAATGGTGGGGGTCCAAATGGAATAAGTGGGTGGCCACAAATATCCATCTAGATCAGGAAATTAAACTAGCATAGATCCATCTTAACTCCAGATCTACCAAGCGCCAAGAGAGATCAAATCTCTTGATATATAAACTCCTTTTAGAATGAAAAGAGATTTGATCCCTCTCGACACTTGATAATTCTAGAATTAAGATAAATCTATACTGATACTAAATCAATTACTTTTCCTATATAAAAATTAATAATTTAAAATATATTTTTTACAAACCATTTAAAATAATAATTAAATAAAATAAAATCATAAAAAACATATATTAATAAAGAATTATTACACATTCCATCCTAGTTACTTAATAGGCACCATAACTAGTAATCATATCACCTTTCTTTCTAATGAAATGGCATTACTTTCCAATTTTAATGTGATTTATAGAAGTGCTATGACTTAAATGACCATGTCACTTCTCTAATAAAGTAGCATTGCTTTCAAAATTCAATGTGATTTAGAGTAAGATGGAAGATGTCTCTTCCCATTTTAAGTGAATAATAAGCAAATATAAATAAGTTCACTTTATATTTACTTATTATGTATTAATTATTATGTATTTTAGGGTGTTGTTGATATTTATGAGAAAATGACTATCAAACCAAAACCCTTAAATGATTTTTGAGTGACACCTTTAATCATTGAACGCAATCATTGAAAAGACAGACTCTTGCGTTTAGAGAAGCAAACGCTCATGGCCAATTTGGAAAATACTTTGTAGTTTGAAATTGGAAGCATACTAAAAGGCATTTTTTAAAATTTTAAAATTAATTAAATAAATAATTAAGGAATTATGTTTTTTTCGAATGAAACGTTATTAAAATTTTAAAATTAAATAAATAAGGAATTATGTTTTATATTTTTATAAATAAGTGTTAGTTTGTTAAATTAATATAAATTTATTTTAACTAGTAAGTATGGAAAGAATTTAATTCTTTGAAATGTAATTTTTTTAATATAAAATTGAAAAATGTTTGTGATTTTTCTAGCTATTTATTAGACTTAAGGTGTGCATTTATTAGATTTATGGTGTGTGAGAATTTTTATTATTTAAATTGTATTTTTGAATGTATAAATATGTTTAAAACCTTGAAAATTCCCATGAACACTTTGAATATGTTGCTTATATAACTTAAACTTGCAATTCCAACAAATATTGGTTGGATTTTAGATAAAAGTGACCAAAACCTATATTTTGAAAAAGACCAAAATATAGAATAATAAGACAAGTTGAAATGTTTTATTAATAAAAACTTACTTTTCAAAAAACCATATATAGTATATACATAGTTGACATTGAATTGTTTTACATTACATAGGCATTGAAACATTTTATTTATGAACCAAATTCTCTCTCTCTCTCTCTCTCTCTCCTCTCTCTCTATATATAAATAATATACATATATAATTACTATGTAAGGCTAATTCTATTAAAAAAACCAAAAATATAATTACACTGAGGCCCCGCCTCAACCACTGTTGCTAGAGTTCATCTAGAAGGTCTAAACTGCCCCATATTGGGGAAACCAGTTTGTCATGACAAAAAGACCAATCATATATCTTGGGACTGTCACCAAAGGAAACCATGTTTTGAAGCAAAACTCGTCGAGTCTGCATCGTCGCATCGTACATGTGAAGGTGTAAAGACTCCACCCCTTGGTTTCTGCTGATGCTATATTGCAATGCGATCCGATCGTAATCGCATAATGCTAAATGTAACCGCTCCGCCCCTTGGTTTCCACCGGTGCGATATTGCGATGCAATCCGATCGCAATCACATATTGCTATATGTAAAGGCTCCACCCCTTGGGTTCCGCCGATGCGATATTGCGATGCGATCTAATCGCAATCGCTTACTGCTATAAGTAAAGGCTCCGCCCCTTGGTTTCTGCCAATGCAGTATTGCGATGCGATGTGATCGCAATCGCATGTTGCTATATATAAAGGCTCCACCCCTTGGCTTCTGCCGATGCGATATTGCAATGTGAGCCGATCGCAAATGCATATTTCTATAAGTAAAGGCTCTGCCCTTTGGTCTCCGCTGATGCGATATTACGATGCGATCTGATTGCAATCGCATGTTGTTATATGTAAAGGTATTACTCTTTGGTCTCCCCATTCTACGATCGCCGGTGGTTCGTTGGGTGGCCATTAATGTTCTTGGAGATTGCCGCCTCCGGGTGCGCTTCTTCCTCCTAAGCCATTTCATTCTTTACCAATTCATGATATTCCAGCATCCGTTGTTCAGTGGCTAGAGTAGAGAGTGTACATGTATGGAGATTTGTTTTGCTTTCAACTCCTATATTTGCCAATAGGTCAGCTACTTTGTTTCCCTCCCGTCGAATGTGCTTGAGATTGATCGCTTTGTGGGAGGAGAGCCAGATTTCGATAAGTTTTAGACGACTCTCCATTCTCCAGCTGTGGCTCACCTTACTTGAGGTTGTTCCTTGTAGCATTTTGGTGACCATATTTATGAGAATTTGCAAATCTCCCTCTATAACAAGCGGGAATATACTCTGTTTTTTTGCTATAATGAGTCCCTACCATAATCCTTCTAACTCTGTCGAGTTGTTGGTGTCCCATCCATTTGAGCCTAAGTAGGTTAGCATAGGAGTTCCCTTATGATCTCTGAATATTCCTCCAAATCCAGCCTTACCTAGATTTCCTTTCGAGGCTCCATTAGCTGCAACATGTGACAGGGAGGAGGAATCCACTTATCTGGTTTTCTGCTTCTTGCTTGAGTTTTTCCGTTGATTATCATTTCTTGGTTCCACTACAGATTCCAATTTGTCCATATGGTTCGTTCCAATGGGAGAGAGGGAAAGTATTCCTCAGACCATGTTTGAAGAAGTAGTGTTTCCCTGATATTTTGACATATTGTATTCCATAGAGAATCCAAGGGCATAGATTGGTCCTTGAAGATTCACCGGTTTCTCTCCTTCCATAGTGTCCACATGAGAAAACCTGGTATAAGATTCCATAAGGATTTTAACAGCTTTCTCTTGAATGGGTTCCTTGCCTAGTTGCAAACAGTGGAAACTATATCTCCTTGTGTCCTTCCATCCTTTTGGCATCTAAAGCTAACCTTTTCCCAGAGCTTGTGTGCTAATGGATAAGAGTTCATAAGATGTTGGGTGGTTTCCTCTTCTTGCTTGCAGTTGGGACAGATGGAGGGGCCTTGGAAGCTTCTCTTCCTGAGATTGTCCCAAGTAAGGATTTTATTGTGACATAAGAGCCAAAGAAAGATTCAGACTTCTAGCCAAATCTTGGGGTCCCATATTTTATTCCAGAGAGGGTCCTTGACAATGTGTTCCTTCATGATGATGTGATAGGCCTCCCTAGTTGTGAAGGATCCGTTTTCTTCATAGCCCCATCTAAGAATATCCTTTTCCTCTGAGTATTGTATTCTTCTCTTTGCTAATTCAATACTGAGAATCTGTTGAGCTGAGTCCATTCCCTGTCTTATTATGTGGTCCATGCTACACCATTTCCTGTGCCCTTGCAATGTGGAAGGAAGCCAAAAGTGCTTGACAGTATTATAGGTTTGCATTTCCTGTTTCGAGATTTGATGAGGTAAGATCAAATCCTTTAGTTTGGGTTGCTACTACCAAGAGTCATCCCAAAACCTTGTTGTATTGCCGTCCTTCACTTCCAAAAAGCTATGCTGCTGAATTAAGAGCTTGTGTTACTTGGCTGCATTCCAGATTTGAGAACCTGGGTTGACTTCTGAAATTTGGATTAATTCTTTAGTGGGTCGACTATTGGCATACTTTGTAGCCCATAGGGATGCCCAAGGGTTGGATGGCATAGTAAGCCATTTCCACCAGATGTGGGTGCCCATAACCATATTGCTATGATAAGGATCCCGCAGACCCATTCCACCAGCAATCTTTGGCAGGCAAACTATGTCCCATTTGACTAGGGCCCATTTGCGTTTTTGATCAGAGTTGCCCCACAGGAAGGATCTTTGTAGGCGTTTGATCTCTTTGAGAACCCATTTGGGTGCAGCTAGGATCGAGAAGAGATACAACGGCATGGATTGCAGAACCGCCTTTATTAAGACAAGACAACTAGCCATATTGAGAGCCCTGCGAGTCTAGGAAGATAATCGAGCCTCCAGTTTTCTAAGAGCATTCTCCAAGTGGAGTGTTTCATAGCTGAGTCAGTCATAGGAGCGCCAAGATATTTGGAAGGGAGAACAGCAATTCAAAATCCAAGAATACGAGCTATAGAAGCTTGGGTGATAGAGGGGGTATGAAAAAAGAAGATTTGAGATTTGGCCTTGTTTATCTTTGCGCTAGAGGCCTCCAAAAAGTACTGCAATAGTGAATTGAATTGTCGAGCTTCCTAGACTGAAGGGTGACCAAAAAGCATATTGTCGTCCAAAAATTGCTGATGAGTGAAGGCTAGAGTGTTAGGAAATGATAGGCCTCTTAGTTTCTGGGAAAACAGAGCAGCTTTAATATTACGACCAAGACCTTCCGCCATTAACACAAGAGGAAGGGGGAAAGAGGGTCCCCTTGCCTGATACCCCAGGAAGGCTGAAAAGGAGATGAGGGGATACCATTGATCAAAATTGAGAAAAAAGAGGAAGAGATGAGACTCATGACCCAGCGAATCCAAGTTGGGGAGAAACCAAAGGCAGATAGGGTCTTTTGAATATTCATCCAACTTAAACTGTCAAAGGCTTTTGAGAGGTTGATTTTAAGTAGCATACCTGATTTCTTGGAGTTGTTCAGGGAGTGGATGATTTCGTGAGTGAGGATTATGCCGTCCGTAATCTGCCTGCTTTCTACATATCCTGCCTGCTCCGGCAAAATGAGAAGTGGTAGCAACGATTTGAGTCTTGAGGCTACGATTTTGGAAACTATCTTGTAGATGACGTTGCACAGGACAATGGGCTGAAATTTGTTAGGGGTGTTAGAATGAGCTTCCTTTGGGATAAGGGCTATGAATGTGGCATTCATAGCCAGAAGCATCCACCTCATGGTTCTTTATTCCTCAACAATCTGCCAATCTTCCAATTTAATTAGCTCCTAGAAATTATGGAAAAAGTTGGAGGTAAATCTGTCTGGCCTCGGCACCTTGCCTTCTTTCAGTTGATGAACTATATTTTCCACTTCCTGTAAGTCAACCAGCCTGAGTAAGAGCTGGTTGTGCTCTTTTGTGACGAGTTTGGGGATTTTCTCTATGATTTTTCCTATAGCTTGCATTTTGTCTATCTGTGGTTCTTGATGAGCTTGCTTAAAGTAGTTGAGAAGTTCGAGATTGATTTCTTCATGTTTTTCCACTTTTACCCCCTGCTCATTTTGGATGTGAGTAATATTGTTATTCATTCGGCGTTGAATAGTGGAACGGTGAAATTTTTTTTTATTTTTTTCCCCTTCCTTTAGCCACTTGATTCTCAATTTTTGCCTCCAGAGTGTTTCTTCTTGTTTGGCCCTCTCTGAGATCTGAGTTTCAAGAGACTTTTCCTGTTCCGTAAGTTCCTCTGATCTTCCCTCTGTGATGATTCGTTGTTGCAACTATTTCATCTCTTGATCTAGAGTAGTCTGAGCCTGGAAAATGTTACCAAACGAAGAATGGTTCCATTGTTTTATTTTACTATTGAGGTATTTAACCTTCTACTGAAATTTGAACATGTTTGCACCATTTGGCGAAGAGAAGTTGATCCATTCTGAATTTACTAGATTGACAAAATCCGGATGTGTCATCCAAAAAGCCTCGAAGCGAAACGGCTTGCGGGTAGCATTGCCTAGTCGAGACCATTGGAGAGAAATTGGCCAATGGTCTGAGCCTGTCAATGGCAGGATTGGAGCTGAAAGGTCTCCCCCTAAGTTGACTGCGTTGTCAGAGATTAGGAATCTGTCTAGGCGAGACACAATTTGGTGCGAACCAGCTCTTTTGTTATTCCAGGTAAAAAGGCCATTATTGAATGGCATGTCAATAAGCCAATTGCTTTGAATGTAATATTTTAGGTTGTTACTTTTCTTGTCCAACTTATTCCTTCCTCCTCGCTTTTATTCCATCTTGGTTATCATGTTGAAGTCGCCCCCAGTGATCCAGAGCGGATGAGACCTATCAGTTTTGATTGAGGAAAGGGTATTCATAAGTTCTACCTTATGCATAGCTTCTTGGGGAAAATATACATTGGTTATGTGACCATGTATATTGGTGCCAGTAATGTGGAAAGTAGCTTGAAGGAAATGCTTGTTTGCATGCATGTTGTTGAGCTCGATGGTGCGTGCATCCCAGATGATTGCCAAGCCTCCTGAGGTGCTAGAAGCATCTACTGTTGTTGCTGTACTACCCGGCCAAACTTTTGCTGCAATTCGATCTAGAGAGATGGAGCTGCATTTAGTTTCCTGCAGAAAGAGAATTTTGGGTTTCTCTTGCTTTATCATGTTCTTAATCAGTCTGCATTTCCCTGGGCTATTGAGCCCCCTAATGTTCCATGAGATTAGCTTCATGATGGAAGGTTGGAGAGAGAGTTGTAATACTTTGTGAGCTTGGAGTATCTGCCTGACTCCACTAGCATTTCCCCAATGCGGATGGTGCGTTGAAGATCCGTTTTCCTCCCTCTTTTTTTATTATCTTTGATTATGTTGTTCCCATCCCATAGACCTCCAGTTTGAATACCTAGGGATTTTTTCCTTTGAGCTCTGGAGAGAATTATTTCCAGATTCTCTAATTGTCGCTCTGGGATTTCATCATAAGTTTTTGTTTTGCATGCCTGCTCTAGACCAAGAATGTCCAAATCCCCGATGTCTATGCTTTCTGGTTCTTCTTCCATATGTTGTGTGTCACCTATGTATTCTCTTGTTTCTGTTACCCTGGAAAGGTCAGGCTGCGAGTTGTCTACCTCCATTCCTTGCAAGTACCAGGTTGGGAATGTGCGCATAGCCGTGGAGGAAGGATCTGTGGGTAATGGTTCTTCAGGGACTTTTTTGGGATCAGAATGTGCAGGTTGTTTGTTCATCATGGGATCCTTCTCAAGCGGGACAAGGGGCTCAGGGTCGTGTATTTCTTGTCGGGCTAGCACTTCAAAACTGTTGCTCGTAGAGGGTTTTGATGAACTGGCTTGAGGCTTCTTAGGTATTGTAGCAGGTTTCTTATGATTTTCCTACAATTGGCAACTTTAGTGAAGCCAGTCATATCTGGCTCCTCAGAGGTAGTGGTGTTCGAGGGTTTCTGGTTTAGAGGATAGTCCCGAAATAGGTGACCCAGTGCATGGCATCTCTTGCACCTAAACGACACATGTTCATAATCAATTAAATGAACCCATTCAACATTGTCATGAAAAATACTTACCACATCCGGATGTGCCTTGCTAAGATGCATATAAACGCAAATGCGTGCGAAGGATGTATATCTTCGGAGTTTTGTTTCCTCTGCCGTCTTGGCAAATTCACCAAGACCATTTCCTATGGTTTGTAATGTCTCTTCGTCCCAGTATTCCATTGGGAGTGAGTAGAGACAGATCCAGACTGGCGCCAAGCTGAGATCTTCTTTGTCTGGATTAAAGCATTCCACCCATCCCCTCAAATATAGGCCAGCTGCGTTGAAAAAATAGGGGCCGCCATCTAGTACTCTGTTTCGGTCCTCCAAGCAATTAAAGATGGCCGTGAAGAACCCTTTAGGTCCCAGATACAACGTTATGTGTCCTTTTGGCTTCCACTTCGATGCTATCCAGTCATCCAGTGCTTTCTCTGTTGGCCACATACCTATGAATTTGCCTATCAATGCATGATCTCTCATGTACCGGATCTAAGCATTGATCCAATGACTTGGGAGCTCTATTTTCGGGCGTTCAGCAGCGACCGGTCTACAGGTGTTGGAGGTGACCTGGGGGTTCTCCCTATTGTTCGCCTTGACTTCTTATGGATCCATCTTCTTTCTGTCTTCATTTTGATCAGCTGAACTAGTTCCTTCCTCACGCCTCAGGGGAGAATCATTTGCGTTGGGGGAAGGCGCAGTGTCCTCCCCCTGGGGGGTATTCATGTTGCTTGCACTGCTTCTTTTCGTGTGCTACCATTCATACTGCTTGTGGTATGACAGTGTTGCAGAAGTCTGCTCAGGTCTGTTGTTGCAAGTTCTGCAGAAACCCTAGGTCGCCATACCCTCAGACACTCCTCCCTACTTTTCCGAAATGATCACCTAGACCAACCAAATTGTCTATATTATTATTATTATTATTATTTTCAATTAATATGTTTTTAACTACACCTAAATATTATGTAACCCCATATATTGAAATATTCTATATATTACCCACATTGTGTTTTTTTGTTAAAAATAATATTTTTTTTAAATACCACATGGATTTTATATTAAGAATTAATTACACATCTAACTCTCATGAGAACACTTCACCCATCATTGGTCACCATTAATTACAATTGTGGAAATATGCATTCGAATATTTTATTATGGTTAACACTATCATTGACAATGAAATATTTTATTTATGCTTTAGAGTGATAGTTAAATATTTTTACATCTCTTTCATATTAGGTAGTAATATCGACAATTAATCTAGCCAGTTGAATGATAATAAGATTATTAATGTTTTATAATGCTTTTAATTAAGATTAACCAAATATATGTATGTTTATTTTTGTTTTCTATTATAGTTGACATTGTTTTCTTATGTTAAGAACATTTTTTTTTTATTTAAAAAAAAATGTGTCAACTCAAAGTTGAACATAGAAAAAATTACACCTCTCCTTTATCAAAATTATTGGACACAATCAACTTTACAATTTGCTTAAAAGATCAAACTGAATAAGAAAATAATTATATATAAAAATGATGAAATATTTTAGTAATAACAAAGAGTTATGAAAATCGTAAATATGAAATAAATTTCCATAACCAGAAATAAACCTCCTATTAGCTTGATTTCATTTAATAATATTTTATATATTTTAAATTTCTGTTTATTATAAAACATTTTATTAAATCATTTAATAAAACCCTACAAACCTTGACCAACCTTTTTAATACCATTCAAATACCGTATAGAAAGCATAGTTATATTTAGCTTTGTAGTCATGCCATATATGATGCTAGGATGATACCTAAAGTTATTTTTAATGTACATAATTATAAAGAAAGACATAAGATTTCATACCTTGAAGGATTACCCCCCTCATTTTTCATTTTTATTTTTATTGCACGTAATATTATGCTAAGAAAAACCAATAGAGGGGAGTTAATAGAGGGAATTTAAAGATTTACTTATCAAGAGAATTTAAGCTTAATTTGGCTTGGAAATGGTTATCATTAATAAGCCTTGTTCATGGTACAAAGAAAATAAAGTGTATTATTTGCATGAATATAGTTTTGTATTTATATTATATAAATATTATTGAGACTATTAATCTTTCAATTTGTTAGTTTATTATTTAGAAAATGATTAAAATTCGGTGATGTGTAACAAAAGATATTCATAATTCCTAAATATTATAAATCACCCAAGTTAATTTAGTTAATTATAATATAGTTTTATAACAAAGCAAAAATGAAATTAAATTGACATAAGCTTGTCCTCCAACCACTTCTCTATAGTGAGATGACAATGTTCATGTTGACTACGGGCATCTTTCTGGCTACCAAACCTGAATCGGTGCGAGGTAATAACTATGACGCTCCTTCCTTTTCAAGCTTCTCATAACAATAGAAATAAGTAGATGCATATTTATAAGCCTCCCACAACTGGATATAGTGAATTCACTTGAGAATTATGACCAACCCAATTGTAGTTTTCAGGAGTTAAGTCAAGGTCACTCTAAGATCATTTCAATGTTTGACCAACAAGTCTTGCTTGACTATTCAGGCACATCAGAGGGACATAACCAAAAGGAATAATTGGTTTAAGATGGAAGCATTGGAACCACAATGCAACAACAACAATAAGTAGTGTCAGTGAAGTCTTAGCCACAACAGGTTTGGAATAGACCTTTTTGTTGGATGTAAAGATTTTAGTAAACAGTTTGCTTAGTCATTATCTTGAAATCACTTGTTGCTATTATAGAATTTATGATCCAGATTTAAACAGGAATGCAAAAAATTACAGTATAACCATAAATACAAAGATGCAACAGAAATAATACTTCATTTCATTAATGTAAAGTACTGAAATATGCTTAAAAACAGAAATGGAGATAAACCAGCTAGGGCGATGGTAGGTTATCTCTAAGAAGAGATGTGGCGGCTACATGCCTCTGAACTCTGTTACAATGAGGCTTGAAGGCCTATTTATTGTTGAGAAACAATGGAAAACCCTAAACATCCAAAAGCCTAACCCTAGGAGATGAAACACCAAACTGTGGGCTTTGTTTTGGGTAAATTGGTACATCAACTTCCCAGGGTCATAACTTTGGCATTCGATCTCTGCTTGACGCGCACAGTACCTTGTTAGAAATATCTATCCAAGGACTACAACATTGGGGAGAGAAACATTAGTCCATGGGCCCATGTTGCTCCTTGTTTTCCCAAAAAACATCGTTTATGGCCTCAAAACAGCTTCGAAAGTTCAGGACCTGAAAAAACTGCTAAAAATAGTAAACTGTGCTACAATTAAGGAAACTGAAAAATTGAAAGAGATAGTTGTGGGGGTCCAAGTGGGATAGGTGGGTGGCCACCAACATCCACCTGGGTCATTCATCCCCCCTTAGGAAGCAATGGTCCCCATTGCGTTGAGTTCCTCCATGAGATGAGGAAACTTCTACTGAACTTGGTCCTTGGTGAGTTGTTCTGCAACCTATGATGTGTCTAGTAATGGTGGGAAGCTTGGTCGAGGGCAGTCCATGTTGAACACTTGGTGCAAGTGAAGGAATGGGGGCGTGTTGTGCTCCAAAGCATTGTTTCCCACAGCCTTGGTACTAGTGTAAGGACCATATCGGATTGGTCTGAGCTTCTAATGGGCTCTTGTAAGGTGTTGTTTCTGCAGATGCAACCAGACTTTGTTGCCCACCTGAAACTTGTGTGGTACATGATGTTGATCATGTCACTGCTTGTACTTGGCATTTTCCAGAATGGAGTGGCGATAGATCAACCTGTTAGATAGAGGTACTCTAGGAGTCAGATCGAATAAATTCTTGACCTGATAGTGCAACAGTACCCTTGTGGGTGAGGAGAAGATGTCCCTGTCTTCTTTCATGACCGTATCTCTCTATTGTTGCTACATGGTGGAACCTTCCCGGGGTTCATGGATGTGGTGACGATCTTCCCCTAACTTTGGGAGCGAACTAGACAGAAAATGGATTTCCTAGCCTAGGAGATGAGCTTGCTACGTTTCTTAGTAGTGATCAAAGAGGTGGCAGTAGGTGGGGCTACCTCCGGTATCCTGTATAATGAATTACCCAAAGAAATAATAACAACGCGAAGCCTTGATTCATACACAGCATGTTGCCTCCATAAGTATGGTTGGCCTAATAGTACATCACAAACATCAAGAGGTGCAAAATCACACAATACCTCATCTATGAAGGGCTTGTTGTTGTAGGGAAGGCGACATTGTTGGCGGACTTGGAGATCTCATCCTTGGTGAAGCCACCTGATACTATACGGTTGTGGGTGTGGTGTGGTTGGTAGGCCCAGCCACTTCATGACCTCTGCTAAAATGAGGTTCTTTTGGCTCCCGTTGTTAACAATGAATTGCAGCGGTGAACCCTTCACCCACATCTGTGAGTGGAAAAGGCGCTCCCCCTCTTTTGGATCTTCGGGCTCATTATTCTAGATCTTGGTGGTGGCAACAATGGTGCTGGGCTCTGCGTCAATGATCTTCTTCCCTTTTCGATTCCCCTTGTCAGTTTTTCACTCAAGGTCGGAACATGCATCTGATTTTGAAGCCTTCAACTCAGCCACCAACAACTGCTTGGTCCGAAAGTCACTAGTGTTGTGAGTGGGTCTCTTATGGAACTCACACCACTTTACTGTGTCCTTCTTTGACTTCATGGTGTTGTTATTTTCTTGTGGCTTCGACAGGTTGCCTTGGTTTTCTGCGTCTTGGTTTTGTCCTTGGTTATGCGGTTTTGGGAAGCCTTTCCCTTGCTTCAGATCACAGATCCAAAGTCTCGCTTCTTCTGTTTAAACGTCTGCCCGATCTTGATAGCGTATCAGTATGTTGTGTCAAGCGAGGAGATGTTCAGGAACTCCATCTCGTCCTGGATGTATCTGCGTAGGTAGCTGCGGTATTTTAGTACCAAATATAGCTCAGAATCCTTGATACCCAACTGTGTGCGAAGGGTATGAAAAATGTTTGTGAACTCTGGCATGTCTTGGTCCCTTCCCTGCCGTAGCGTGGTCCACTTTATGTGTTTGTCCTCATAGCTCTTGATAGGGTAGTACTGCTCCTTGATGGCATCCTGGAATGAATTCCAAGTGGGTGCAACTGAAAACAGTGAGGGCGCATTTTCATCCTTTTGCTCACAGTAGGTTTCACACTAGTCCTTGAGATGGGGGGTTGCTTTGAGAAGTGCAAAAGTGATATTTTGCTGGTTGGAAAAATCATGAATATAAAAATACCCTTCTAGCAAATTTAACCATTTATCTATGGCATTTGTGTCTATCTGACCCTTGAATATGGGGATTTCAAAATTAACTTGTACCTTAAAGTGTGTGTCATTTCTAGAGTAGCTGTTGGAAGCCAATGCGTCACCCCTAGGTAGCTGCTGAAGAATTTGGGCAAAGTTGTCCATCATCGCATTCCTTTGTTGCTCAAGAGCTTCTTTGAGCAAGATTTTGATAGGATCTCCTGCCCCCTCGTCTTTCTTTTCTTCCACCATGGGAGGCCGTCCAGATTTGTGAAGCTGGTCTTGCGAAGGTTCGGCCAATTCAAGCCCTAACTCCTTATATATCGACCTCGTTGGGGACATGCAAAGAAAATAGAGAAAGAGCAGACCGCTCTGATAACATTGATCTGGATTTAACACGAATGAAACAAATTACAGATATAACCATAAATATAGAGATGCAACAGAAATAATACTTCATTTCATTAATTTAAAATACTGAAATATGCTTACAGACATAAATGGAGATAAACCAGTTAGGGCGACGGTAGCTTATCTCTGTGAAGAGATGTGGCGGCTACATGCCTCCGAACTCCATTACAATGAGGCTCAAAGGCCTATTTATTGTTGAGAAATAATGAAAAACCCTAAACATCCAAAAAACTAACCCTAGGAGATGAAACACCAAACTGTGGGCCCCATTTTGGGTAAATTGGTACATCAACTTCCCGTGGTCGTAACTTTGGCATACGATCTTTGTTTGACACGCACAATACCTTGTTAGAAATATCTATTCGAGGAATACAATTTTGGGAAGAGGAACATGGGTCCATGGGCCTATGTTGATTCCCAAGTTCTCCAAAAAACGTCGTTTAGGGCCTCAAAATGGCTCCGGAAGTTGAGGACCCAAAAAACTGCTAAAAATAATAAATTGTGCTACAATTAAGGAAACTGAAAAACTGAAAGAGACAATTGTGGGGGTCCAAGTGGGATAGGTGGGTGGCCACCAAAATCCACCTAGATCAATTTATGATGTATTTATAATATATTTTGGATGGGCCCAATTCCTGTTTTTTTACCCTAGCTTGATGTAAATATTTAATTAAAGTTGTTCTTAATTGATCCAAGTGGATGTTGGTGACCACCCACCTATCCCATTTGGACCCCCGCAACTATCTCTTTCAGTTTTTCAGTTTCCGTAATTGTAGCACAATTTACTATTTT